>DF361433.1:78186-114669 GCA_000787875.1 Solanum virginianum | reverse complement strand
GACCAATACATCATAAACTTATTCATCCTAGACCTTGGGTCGGCAACCAATTGTGGAGCATATTTAGAGAGTTGGTTGAACTTGAGGGCATACACCCTCGCACTCATAGATGCTTGCTTCAAATTTATGAACTTCATCATTTTGGCATTTCTAAGCTTAAGAGGGAAGAACCGATTGAGAAATACCGCCTTAAACCCCTCCCATAGAACCACATTATTGTTATCCTTCTCCTCTTTTCATTGAGTATACCATATTTGAGCCATTATCTTGAGTTGGTATGCTGCCAACTTTGCCTTCTCCTCCGACCTAACACCCAGAATAACCAATACTTTATACACCTCATTAACAAATTCTTGAGTGTCTCATCCACTTTAGACCCATAGAACTCTGGTAGGTTCATCCACATAAAGTCCCTCACCCGAGATGCCAGTGTAGGAGCATAAGGAGCTTGGGCCCCTTGTTTAACTTGATTAGCCACAACTTGAGCTAGTAAAGTGAGTGCATCCCGGAGCTCTCCATGAGCCAGTTGCTCCTTGGGTGTGTAGATTCTTCTTCCTCTTGTGTTAGGCATGATCTTAAAATGGCAAAGAACATTAGTTAGAGGGGAAACCTTACCTAACTTCTATAGCATTTAGATCATGAACAAGGGAAACATTTCCTATAACGACCCATAGCCTCTTACTCATAGTTATGGTGCACAACACAACCATGAATAAGACTCTAATAAAGGCGGTGTATTGGATGCCAAGGACTATTAATAACCTAGTTCTCTCATACCTAGTTTTCACAACCCAAGCCTAGTGCCTAGACATGACACGATGAATGGGGAACCCAAAGGGACCCTAATCAAGCCTCTTAACATATCATCACACATCCTTGGTCGTGGAAGTAATTAAACAATAATAAGAGAATAGAAATAAGGGCAAAGGGACTAAGGAAAGTCTTTCATAATGCAAACCATTAAAGAGTCAATTTTCAAGAATAATACATAACTTGTCCCACAACACCTCTAAACTTGAAATTGAGCGAGGGCCAAGATAATATTCAGGACTCACCTTCATAGTAAAAAGCATACAAATAGGTAAGAAGAGCCTTTACATGACATAAGAACAAGAGATATCATCCTTGCAGTTGAGGACTCAGCAAACTTGTTTTGAGAAAATAGTAATAGACACGAGGAGGATGAGGATGATCATGAGGGGCTCCAATTCCTACATGGTAATATCATGTTGGTATAGAGTATGCATTAGTACATTTGATTGTACTAAGTATATAGGATGAAATACAACAAGAGATATGCAATATATGCAAAATGCAACATCATAAGCAATGGATAGCATAATAGTAATATGACATGTATAAATGATGCTTGAAGTAAAACACGCTTATATAGATCATATTACATATATAAGAAGAGACCAGCATTACGATGGGTTGTCACACCCTACCATCCATGGTGATTGAGGTATCAAACCCTCAATTGGTTGATGGTTGTCTTACCCTGCTATCCATGGTGATTGAGGTATCAACCCCTCAACTTGGTTTGATCGTTGTCTCACCCTACCACCCATGGTGATTGAGGTATCAACCCCTCAATTAGTTGATAGTTATCTCACCCTATCATCTATGGTGATTAAGCTATCAACCCCTCAATTGGTTGATGGTTGTCTCACCCTACCATCCATGGTGATTGAGGTATCAACCCCTCAATTAGTTGATAGTTATCTCACCCTATCATCTATGGTGATTAAGCTATCAACCCCTCAATTGGTTGATGGTTGTCTCACCCTACCATCCATGGTTATTGAGGCATTACATCCTCAATTAGGCATGGTTAACTTACAATACTATAAATACTTTTTATGAAAATGACTCATATAAACATTCCTTTCATCATCATAAAGTCATTCAAGTTATAGGTCATACAATTGATCATTAATAACTTAAGAATCCAAAACAGAATATTTTATCAAACACTTGGAAGGTGCATAATGCTAGTACAAAACCATGCAATTCAAGAGTGAAATCATGTAATGAAACTTGAAGTAAATCAACCGACCAATACTTGGTAATATCCTCATACAATATACATCAAAACCCTTCATTCAACCTCAAGATAGATCCTAGATTCATAGCTCCAAACATGCTTAAACAGTCACACTTTTATAAAACCCCAACGTAGTTCATAGTCAAATTCATAATAAGCAAGACCCATAAGTAAATAAACTTAGAAACATGAAATTTATGCAAAAAGAAAGTTTAGAGGTTTTCTTGAAGAAGATTTGAATGGAGACTTGAAACTTGAATGAAATCTTTAGATCTGGAATGAGATTTGGCACTTGAATTTTGAGTGAAATATTTCTTTAAGTATTTCAGAGAGTATTGGGGAATGTCTTGTATGATATGGTGTTGAAATATGGCTAAGTATAGGTGTTTTTACACATGAGAGGGCTTAGGCTCAAGACCCCAAAGCCTTGGACCAATAACAAAAACTAGCATGAGATAACACTGGTTCGCGACAGCTGCGCGTCGCGGTACAATTGCGGATCAACACTGGAATTCCAAATTTTTAGAATTTTAATTTTTGATACGGTTGCTCTAAAATTGGGGTTAGACCTATTTCCTACTCAATTGTACCTCCTGAACAAGAATATAAAGTCAAATTTTTGATATCACGCACATATTTTGAGATATATGGAAATTAAAATTATGGGCACTTCTGAGGCACATTTTCGGGCTCTTTTTGGAGACGTTTCACCTATGGGGATACTTTATGATGTGTTGGTTAAAGTGGAGAAATTCATATTCCCTGCAGATTTTGTGACTTTAGATTGTGAGGTTGATTTTGACGTCCCAATCATCTTGGAAAGACTATTCCTAGCTACTGGACTGAATGATGAAGTAGTTGTCTTTGATATTTGTCAGTCCATGATGACCTCAAGAGTGAAGTCTGAGTAACCAATTTGCCTTAAGTCATGTGATGTACTGTTAAAATACAACACATTTGGGGCCTAAAACAAGGGAGTGTGCGAGTTCTTAATACGACTTTTTATCATTTTTATGTGTTTTTATGTTGTTATTACAGAAAAGATAGGTTGACCTAATTTTGGGAGAAAATTGCATATTTTGCTGAAGTGCAGGACATATGAGCCATCCTATGGGTCATAGCCTGAGCTACGAGTTGTAGGGTGATCTCGTAGCAACAAAAAGTGACAAAAAAATTAGAAATCTTCTAAGTGGAGGTCAACCCTACGTGTCGTAGGTCTCACTATTACTCGTATAGGTGGGTTCATAGCAAAAAATAGAGAGCTAAAAGTTTGGACCAAGAACTGAAGGCCTAGACTATGAAAGGAGCTTACGAGTCGTAGCCTAAGCAGCGACTCATTCCAGTGGGTCGCAACAGTCAAGTCCAAAATGCAAAGGGCCTACTATGAAACTCTAATTACGACTCATAGGTTACCCTATGAGTCGTATCTGTGCGACATACCTGCTGCCAGCTGTCTTTTCTATTTAATTTTTAGGGTTAAATTATAAATAGTATAAATACTTAATGATAGGTTTTTTTAGGGAGAGATGGTTCATTGAATATTGCAAAGGACACTTTGAATATTCTCCCTAGAATATTCTTAGGGTTTTTATAGGGTATAGTGTAGATTTTCACTTCTAATTTGAAGACCCACTTGTGAGGATTGCAAAACTCACATTGTACTCTTTCTTCATTAATCCAAGCTTGTTTCTTGTTCTTCATTGTTTTCGGTAAACTCTCAACTATGTCTTCTATTTGTATTGTTGCTGATTTTGCCTTAGCCATGAGTAGCTAAGCACCCACAATTTGAGGTTGTGGGAACCATAAGTAGTTAACTTGAAATAACGTAGGCTTTGTGCATTTCTTTGATTGGGTTTTTGCATGTATTGTTTATTTCCCTTCATTTTGATTGATGTTTGTTGGTGGTTACCTTGGTTGGGATCGTGATAGTAGGTGGGGTTTGGAAACCCAACTATGATAAGCTATGGAGCATTAACCATCCACAATAACTGGGTTAGTCATATGCTCATCAAGCAGTGAAAATGCCCTCACGAAAAAGAAGTCCCTCTTTCTCACTCGAAGTGCATTTGAAATTCAGGGACTGTGCAAGCATTCTTTCTCTCACAAATGAAATTCATGCAAAATGACTAACTCCATAGGCTTTCCTCTATACTCATTTTCGGACTGGTGACCAAGTGGATTCAGATCACTTTAGGACTTAATGGCTTGTAACATAGGCTCATGAGGCTTTGGTATGCCAATTTAGGCAAGTAATGACTAAAACCTATTCTTGAACCATGTTTTTCAATACTCTTACCTTCATAACACAACCATTTTCATTAAATCAATCCTTATTCTTCCATTTCAAGCTTTACGCAGGTGCTTTCTTTCTCTTTTCCAGTTGTACCTCATTTTTGAATTCATTTTTGCTATTTTCTTCAATCCAAGGCAACTTTTCTTTTCTTTTCTTTCACCCAACACGTGACTTCTTCGTTTCTTTCTTTCTTTCCCAACTAATCACTTTATTTTCATTACTCCACCATAACAAGGGCCACCTTCAACTTGGGCTTAGCTTGAGGTGAAGCACACAATATCTATTCCCCAAACTAGGGCCATTATTCGTAGCCATCCTCAACTTAGGCTTTTAGCCTCAATCAAGGTTCACTTGTTCAAGGATAGACCAGGGCCACTATCAAGGTATTTTATAAAACAAGGCTATGCTAGCTAGGTGTCAAGAAAGAATAGGTACCTAAAAATCTCAAACAATTGGAGCAAGGGATAAACTATCACATTTGGTAGGTTATTTAGGCAAAAGTGGACTTCACTAAAAGAACAATGGCCTAAGATCCTTTCCTAATTCAACAAAATCACCAGTCCAATCTTAGAGTAATAAGGCAAGTTCTGAATCCATACATAATACATGAATGCGTCAAACTAAGCTTACACACATGGCATTGCATACACAATCAAGTATAGACTCATAAGTCATGCTTCAAGCGTCAACTTGCCTTCTCATTATCAAAAAAAACATTGCCAGATAAGCATATGTATGATTGCAAAAATAACCAACAATCTCAAAAATTTTGAGGGTACCAAATTTTCTCAAAAAGCATTTAAAAACTATATATATGCCAAAAGATAATAACTAATATATATCTACAAATTATCTACACTACCTAAACATGCTGGCTTAACAGAAATTAAAATATCCACGCCAAAAAATAATAATCACTATATGCCTACGAATTATCTATACTACCTAAACATGTTGGTTCAATAAAAATTAAAACATCTACAAGAAAAAAGAAACACGACAAGAAAACCTTGGGATCAAAAATAGGGGAAGTTATGGACTTGAGGTTACTCAGACTTCACCCTAATCCATAACTTCCCACACCCACCCAAATAAAATACTTTGTCCTCAAAGTAAAGACACATATTAAAAACAAATATCCAAAACACACACACACACATATACACATATATATATACTAAAACCCAATATTTTAAAACCAGACATCCAAATATAATTAAAAACAACATTCAAAACAAAACATTTAAAAATATCCCAAAACATCAACAAAAAGAACATATTGTCTGAAATAAGGAACAAAGTGTCCATACATAGCAAGTAAGGGCTGGGGTTAAAATATCAAACACTTGGTGCTCAAGCACCGATATCTGTCTGTTCCTGGGGTCCTGCGATACTATCTCCTGCTCTGTAGTCTGGGTTGCAGCTGCATGTGAACTACTCTCTCCCTGTGCTATTCGCTGCTCCCAATCTGCTCTACCATAACATGATCCCAGTCAATCTCATAGCCAGCCCAAATGTTAGCTAACAGCATAGCTTTCTCCAATGTGATCACATTATCCGTAAATATAGGTCTGCTTCGCCAATGGATAATGGACCACCAAATCTTTTCCCGAAAGAAGTGGTGGGACTTCACAATAGGATAGGCATGGTTAGTGACCCACATAGGCTTAGCACCTGCCTCACAAATCTGGCCTACTATCCACCTGAGGAGCTTAGTTTTCAACCTAACATCCTTCTCATTTATAGCCTTCCTCATCTTCGCAATTCGATTATCATATTTAGCTGTGGAACGGGAAGCTCTGTAGTTTGGCCCGAATTATACCTTTTGATAGTTTCTTCGAAAATGTCAACAATCTCACCCCAAACTAGGACCTCAGGCAACTGTGGCTGCTCATTTGCCTTTTTGTTCTGGGAAGGTCCCTGTGAATGGTAGCGCAGTAGAAGGCGTAGAATTCTTAGACTAAATATCGAGCATACTTTCATAACCTCTTTGAAAGCTATCTTAGCCAGTGGCGATGGATCTTAGCCTCTAAGTTCAGCATACTGTACAACCCTGAGTCCTTGAGCTTCACCTCCTCATGGAATTGTCGGACCGGCATCCCCTGACCTTTTTGTTCCATCCCCTTATCATAAAACTCTTTCATGTTCGGTACATACCATTTCATGTTTTGGGGGTCCGTGGAGTGACATATAAGTAGGGTCAGCCAACTGTTGGGGTGCAGTGTCCTTAGGCTGGGTCTATGATGCCTCAATAGAGTCTGACTCAGAGAGTGAGAGGTCATTATCTGATCCTTCTTCATTGTCCTCCTCGTGAGACTAGGAGGGAATAGTGACTTCCATTGGGGCTCTTTATGCCCAAGACCTTATTAATGGTACATTTGCTTCAGGATCAATATGCACATTCATCTCCTCTATTGACTCTTTTGACTGAGTATCATCCAATATTTCATCTCTCAATTGGTATCTCGAAGTGGTGGCAGTGTCCTTTCTACCTCTTGGAGGCATTGTACCTGAAAATTTACCAAATACCATACACTGAGCCCCAAGATATTTGATCCAAAAGGGATTCACATAAATTAATCAAATAAAGAATAACAAAACCACTAAAGTAAGTACACTGAACCAGTTGCAGGTCTGCAGGTACGAGGCACAGGTATGACTCGTAGAGTGACCTATGAGTCATACAATAACCTTGTAGTGCAAAAGTACTTGAGACAATACCATTCCGATCACATCTATGAGTTTCAGATACAACTCATAAGTTGAACTACGAGTCTTATCCTCGATTCGTAGTATAAAGCAAAATACAATTCAGAACAAGGCAGGTCTTACGAGCCCCTCACTACAATTTGTAGTGTGCACTAGGCACTATGAGTCATAAGTAGGTCTTATATGGGAAGAGTTACGGAACCACAGGTGACTGATGCTTCCTACGAAGGACCACTATGACTCGTAAGGTGACCTACAACTCATAATGGGTTCTCATAGCAGAAAACAGAAGGCACCTGGGGTGTCTCTAAACTTCCCACAAGGACCAAAAACATTCATGTCAAAACTTAAAAAGTATTGAAGTAACACAAAATCATGAACACACAATCAACCTCATACAAGACGAGTCGACACAATCAACCTTAACCCCATAATATAACAAAAATCTCCAATTACATTCAAAACATACCCAAAATGAACTAACTTCAAAACTCACACTCATCAACAACGGTACAAAGAACATGAAGATTCTAAAAAGGTCACAATAAATTCACACAAGGGTATTTTAAATTAGCAAAATTAAAATACCCCAATACTCCCAAATTTCAACTCCAACAAGGTTTTATAAATCAATCAATCAATAACCATGCATCAACTTGCCTGGTCACACCGAAACTGTAGCCACTAAGCAAGGGCAAACAAATAATTTCAAATCATACGGAGAACTGAACAATACTAAATCTTACTCCTCATGCCCTACACAATCATTTTCTCATAGGTATACCCAATATGATCACAAAACACTCATTCTAACACCAATAAAGAAAGATTATATCATGAGTGCCAAAGTTAACAAAGAAAACTCACTAGATGAAAAGATAAAGATGCAATGAGAGAGATAGGAGAAGCCAAAACCCTAATGGAGTGCACTTGCTGGGAGATCTTGATAGAACAGTATTTTGGGATTGAATAGAACAGTAGTAAATAGTATTTGGGGAGTTATGAGGGGAGAGGACCATTTCAAAGAGGGAAATGAAGGGTCAAATAAACGTTTGACCCTTAATATATCAAATTGAGTTGACTTTTAAAAATCTGCAGATCGGCTCTATGTGACCCCGACTACGAGTCGTAGGAAGCCCTACAACTCGTAGGTCCTGGTCTCCTATCAGGCTTCAATATTTAAAAAATTAGAATTCATATCTGTGCACTACGAACTCTACTTATGACTTGTAGGGGACCCTATGAATCGTAAGGTTAGCTTGTAATATGTGTGGCACAACTCTAAAACCTTACTGTTTCCCTCTACGAGGCATGACCATAATTCGTAGAGCTAATTATGACTCATAGGCCTGCTCGTAGAGGTTGGTCCAGATGTAATTTTCATCAACTCTTTAGCTCTTGGCCTATACCTGTAAACCATACTTCAAAATAAACCACTTTCTAGAACAACACAACTGATCCAATGTCTGTAAGCAGTCAAAACAAATATGAAAATACTACCTAATAATTTAAACATCCAAATTATATTCAAAACAAAAACATCAAAAATACTTTGGTTGCCTCCCAATAAGCGCCTTGTTTAATGTTGTGGCTTGACTTTGTCATTATGAGTACTCAGAATTTCTCATAGGTTGATAGAGTCTCATCTTTACTCTTCTGGCCTCTTCTCTTATCTGTTTACACAGGCTCTAATCATGTTGCAAGTTTCTCAACCCTGTCATCAAGTCTCTGTATTGCAATAGCTTGTTGGTCCACCTTGTAGTTGATTTTGATGACATCAAACTTCATCTCCTGTATGACCTCTTCTTATTCAATGGTTTTGGTGAGCACTTGCTGAAGCATATGCTCAATCCTGGAAAGTTTATTAGTGATGTATTGCTAGTATGGTAACCTAAGCTAGTTAGGCACACTCTCTTTTCTGGTAGAATTTGGAGTTCCTTCTAATGTACTGGTGGGGTATGCTAGTTGTTTTTGAAGTGACTGGTAAACTTGGGTGACAACAGATAGTTTATCCATATATTCGATAATTTTGTTGAATGGCCGCCTCAGATATGGCCAACAATCCCCTCCAAACAAGGCATCAACATGTCCTTACTATTCAGAGGTTAGTGCTTGGTTGAAACTAGCCACCAATACATCATCAGTCAGACAGTGGTTCTGGTTTGCCCCCAGGCACTTCTTATATTTTTCCCAAGCTACTACCAAAGATTCTCCTAGCACTCATTTAAAATTATAGATATTATCCTATAGCTTTTGTTTGTCCCTTTGTAGAAATTTATGAGGAAGACCCTCTGCACCTCCCTCCAGTTGGAACAAACATCTGGTGGGAGAATTGACCACCATTCTGTAGCTTCACTCCTGAGAGTCATAGGGAAGATTTGGAGAGCCATGGACTCCCAAGCAGGATGTCTTATCCTAAGAACCCCCCTCTCAATGTTTGAGTAAAATAATGTAGGTGGGTTTTGGGATCTTCAGAATCTTGCCCATAGAACAGGACACGTCTCTGCAAGGTTTCCAACAAGTCACTTGTGATGTCGAGCTTTTGTTCGATCATGGTGCCAATCAACCTGCAAACAAAGCAAAGCAACAAAAACAACAATAAAAGTAAAATAACAGAGAATCTAGAAATTAATACTTGAACTAACTGATAGTGAAATCAAGTCAAGAACCTAGCCATATTCTGCGACAACGGCACCATAATTTTTTGTGATGTTCACGTCTAGGAGTGTCCTTTACGACTTGAAGAGCAATCTATGAGTCATAATTGCCCCTTGTGTAGAATTCCAAAAAATTGATGTTTTTGAGTTTCTATCAGATGAGACCTTCAATGAGTTGTAAATCATTTTATGACTGGTAGATAGGTTTTGTAGACCCCTGCCTAAATCTAATTATTCACTAGAGTTCTCTATGACCCCAGTCTATGACTCGTAAGACACTTTACGAGTCGTACCTGATCTCATAGACTATTCCAGTAACAAAAATTGTTTTGGATTTATGGACTACGAGAACACTCTACGACTCATAGTATTCACTACGACTCATAAAGGGGCTTTCGTAGACCCTTTCCACAACTGTACTCAGATAATTTTTGCATTTCATTTCTTGGTTCTTAGGGCTAACCATGGTAAATTTGTAAGTTTGTGTTTATGTTTCAGGTATTATGGCCCCAAAAGGTAGACATACTGAGATTGAGGCTCTGAGGAGAAACGTCAGGGATAAGCCTTCAGATGATGAGCACTCAGGTGACGAGCACTCAGGTGATGAGCAAACCCCTCAGCTTAGTGGGTCACTAGAGATACTTGATGTCACACCGGATAGAAATGTTGCTATGCTGAAGGCTAGAGCTGCAACTAGAACTAGGTGTACTCAGCCTCCAATCGGTAGTCCTTCCCAATCTGAAGAGAAAGGTAGTGAAGAGAGCAGGAGCAGCATGCCACAGATGACTCTATCAGGAGAGGAGTCTAGTTCTGAGGAGGGCTCTGAGGAAGCAGATGTCGTGTCCTCCTTCACACCATCATCATCATCAGCACTGGATGCCTCTACTAACAAGTGGTGTGTCAAGGTCATAGAGGCGATATATTTAGAGGGTATGCAGCTAAAAGAGCGGGAAAAGCTGACCCATTCCATCTATGAGAAGCCCAGGTGATTTTTGATGGACTTAGTCGTGTCTCTGGTCTACAGGACATGATGATTCATTATGGGCTCCAATGGTTGGCAGAGTTACTTGGACAATACTCCCCGGTGCTAGTGAGGGAGTTCTATGCATCTTACGCAGTCACCATCCAACATTCTCTTCCTAAGGGGAAGAAATGTCTTACTACGCCTAGGCTGATAGAGACATAAGTGAGAGGTCGATGGGTCGACATATTAGATGAGACCATTCTCCACATGTTATTTGGTCCTAAGTACTATGCCCCCAGATACACAGTGAAGTTAGATTACAAGGTGGGGCAGGCTCGGAACCCATTTATTATGAAGGATCCTAGCATCAAGCCATATTATTGAGATGGGTGGCTAGTCATATTATAGAGCATGATTCGGAACTTTCTTGGGTCAGCACCCATAAGGAGCCGATAGTCAAGTCTTCACTCAGCTTCCCTGCCAAATTTTAGTGGGCTATAATCCGGTCATCCATCCAGCCGACCTTGGCAGATAATACTCTTACAGTAGAGTGGGCAATTTGGGTTGCCAGCATCTTGGTTGGCTATGAAATTTATTGGGCCAGCCTCATCACCTTGGGCTAGCCTCATCGCAGAGCAGATATATGAGGACTCATTGAAGAGGGGCCACCTCCATCCCATTTTTGTGTTTGATTTACAAGCTCTGTATAGAGTCTAGGGTGGAGATTCTAAATCAGTTGGACCAGTTAGTTGAGGTCCAACACACTTTGGAGCATAGCCTGATTAAGGCTAATGAGAACTTGATGACACTCAGGCGAGCATAACGTCTGCCAGAGATGTTCACCCCGATGCCATCGCCTGAGGGTTTTAGGCGAGATACGATTACTATTGCTACTTCTATAGAAGAGAGACCCCTATAACATGGTGCAGATGAGAAGAGAGGACCCACTATTGCTGCTACTACACCAGAGGCCACTACTTCATAGACTCCTACAGCGGGCATGGTGTATATGTTCGCTACTTCTATTTAGGCTATGGCGCAGAGGTTATCACTATTGAGGCTGAATTGACTTAACCTTTTTAGCAGATTACACCATGGATCTGGCAAGCTATTTCAGAGTCAGAGGATTGGAGCCAAGCATTAACTATTTCTACTATTTAGGACCGTATTTCTACGGTGGATGCCCACATCGATGACTTTGAGAAAAGGGGTTCAGAAGAGATTGGTTGAGGCTTCACCTTTTGATTTATCAGCCTTATAGATAGAGATCTAGTAGCTTAGGGCTGACCTGACAACATCACTAGTGACACCAGTTACACTACCAGACACGACATCTCCGATGCTGATGTTTGACCTAGTTTCCTGATGAGCCTACTTCCTTCAAGAAGAGACCTTACACAGATGAGGACCCAAAGGACAGATGTGTGCGTGAGAGGCAGTCAGAGGAGAGGGCTCTCAAGTGTGCCTTGAGAGAGTTGAGGGATGAGAAAGAGATCAGACGAGCTTGGGAAGAGGATCAGTTGAGGGGTATTGTCCCCTCCAAACAGAGTACCATTGCTGAGAAGCCTACCCCGCAAGAGAGGGATGGCCAGACTTAGCCAGAGATTGGTGCTTAGGTTTCCAGGCATGTATTTGACCCCTTACATTCTATTTTTGTTTGAGTTTTTACATTGAGGACAATCCACATCTTTTTTGATGGATTGTGGGTAGTTACAGGCCTCTATGAAGTCTGAGTAGCTTATGGTCCATAACTACCTCAATTTTTTATCCCGAAGTTTTCTTGCCCTTGTTCATTTTCCCTGTGGATATTTAATTTCTATTGAACTAGCACATTTAGGATGTTTAGATAATATGTGTAACATATAGTACTAATACTTATGGCATATACCATGTTGTTTTTATGTTTTGTTTTTGAAAAATAATGCCCAACAAAAATTTTGATTAATAGTTAGACAGTAGCCATGCATGTTTAAGTATTTGGTAATATATGTTCTGATAAGTAAGGTTAAATTGAGATAAGAAGCATGATATGTGAGTCTTGTGTTGATCATGTATGTTGTGCCATGAGAGTGTGAGATTATTTTGCAAAATTCATGTATTTTTTGCTAATTTAGAACTTGCCCTGTTACTCTAAGTTCAATTGTAGATTAAATGGATTAGGAAAGGATCTTAAGTCTTTGTTCTGAAATAGTCCACTTTAGGCTAAAAATAACCAACCAAATGATGATATATCCCTTGTTCCAAATAGTTGAGCATTACATGTGCCAATTCTTTCTAAACACCTAATTAACCTAGCCTTATCAAGTGAAAAATTCTGAATTTGGCCCTGGTCTTTCCTTGAGCATTGTGAACCTTGACTGAGACAAAAAGACTAAGTTGAGGGTGGCTACCAAAATTGGCCCTGGTTAGGAGGATAGATATTGCATACCTCAACATAGGCTAAAAGCCTAAGTTAAGAATGGTTGATGTAAGGGTAAAAGCACAAAAATAAGGGGGAGAGTTAGGAATGAAAAGAAAAATAAGAAACATCATGTACCGGGTGCAAGAAAAATAAAAACATGCCTTAGAGTGAGCCTAAAAAAAGCAAAAAGAAGCATAAAAGCAAGGCAAAAAGGTAAAAAATGAGAAAAAAGCACCCAAAAAAGCTTGCATAAGGAAAAAAAGGAGAATAAAGTGAAAATGACAGAGTTAGTGGGGCAAGAGTATAGAAAAATGCAGTTTCAAGGAGGGCCATTAGTCACTATATTCCTAAAATATCATACCAAAGCCCGCTGAGCCTACATTACAAGCCTACAAAATCCTAAAGTGATCCTAGTCTAGTAAGTTGAAGGTCTGAGTCATAAGTATAGGGGCAAGCCTATGGTATTAGACATTATACATGAATATCTTTTGTGAGAGTGAGTGTTTTTGTACAGTCCTAAGGTTAAACATGAAATCATTATTATGAATCAAATATGATTAACTACAACTATCCCAAGAATTGGTGTCACATGTACAAGCCTCTAAGAATAGAAATCATTATTATGAATCAAATATGATACTTCTTTCTGTGAGGGCACTTGTATTGCATTGTTAGCATTTGACTTGTTCAGTGATTGTGGACTATTGATAGCCCCTTGCTTGCCATAGTTGTGTTGTCACATGCACCAATTTTCATTGGTTTACTAAATAACTCTCTAATCCTATTTTGAAAAGTTGGTGTGGCTATCTGAGTTTGAGATGTATATGGTATATGTTATTGCGTTGAGTTTTGTGTGTTGCTGTATTGTCTATATAAATTGAGTCGTCGCTTTAGGACAAACAATAATTTTAAGTTGAGGGTGTTGATGTACTGTCAAAATACAATACATTTGATGCTTAAAACTTAGGATTTTGTATGTTCTCTATGCGATATTTGTGCGTTTTATGTGTTTTTGTGTTTAGATTTGCATAATATAGGTTGGCCATGATTTGGGGCAAAATTGTAGAAGATTGCTGGTTTTTGATAATTTACGAGACCCTCTATGGATCACAGAGCATTCTACAAGTCGTAGAGGCAATTTTGTGACAAATTCCAGTGAAGGATGAATTATGAAGATTAGCTCAATGAGACAAGCATATGAGTCATAGAGCATTCTACGAGTCGTATTAATGGGTCTCATGAAGATTTTTGGTGAAGGGCAATTTGATACAATTGAAGCCTACGAACCTGCAGTACAAGTCATAAATCACTTTATGAATCATGAAGTGGTGTTGTAGAAGAGAAGTCCAAAATCCCAAGAGCTGATTATAAGACCCCGACTATATGTCGTAAATCACACTACGAGTTGTAGAGACCTTTCGTGGAGTTTGCCAACTAGTTTTTCTTTATTTTTTTGGACTTGATTGTAATTACTATAAAGAGTACTCTAAGGTTATTTTCCCAAAGGATGACATCATTATTCAGTACTTTTAGGGTTTATACTTGGAGAACCCAATACTTGAGAGAGAAGATTGAGAGAAAATAGTTGTGGTAAATTTGAAGTTGAAGCTTGTGATTCTCATTCTTCTTGGATTTGCTTAATTTCAATTCAATTGGGTAAGAGTTTAATTATATTTTCTCAATTCATAATTTCTTTATCTACCCATAGCATGAATAGCTAAATACACAACTAAGGTTGTGGGACCCATGAAGAACTAGCTAAGTAAACTCAGGTAATTTACAATTCTTGGAATAGGTATATGCATGTATTAATCAACTCTCTTTATTTTGCATGTTTTCTAATGGTGGCCAACATTAGAACCCACCTAATGTTAGTGACTGGACCAAGGTAGTAATGAATTAGAAAAGAGATTGATTAGTAGAATTCAATTGATGTCTTCTCGTCTAATGAACCAAACTACGCCATGGGGAGATTGTACTGGGACTTATAGGTAATGGTTAGTATCACACACTATAAAGATAGGCCAAGTCGCATAGTGAAATTTATCTCTCACGTTTGACTAAAGGGCTTGGTGAACTTAAACTACTGTCCTGCATGCTTTACACTTGACAAGAATTTTGTTATCCGGTGATACTAAGTTGGGGAATCATGGGGAACACAATACCCTAGTTGCTCTCTATTGTTGATTGTCTCTCGTGATAGTTAGTGTAGTTTACTTTCTTATTTATTATTGTAAACCCCTCCCCTCCCTTCGGGGAATTGAGTTGGTTAACTACTTGAATTGCTTATTGGTGAATTTGTGTTGAGACTACGTATTCCTTGTGGGTTCGACCCTAAACCTTGTTAGGTTTTATATCTTGACAACGACTGCTTTATCCTCTAAAAAGGAGGTGTACCTTGGGTGACATCAGCACTCACCTAGCCCATCGAGGGTGAATCAGCGCAAAACTCAAGAAACTTAACAATAAAAATAAAAATAGAAGATAACAGTCTAATAATGTAAATAAGAGGAAGATAACTAACTACAACTATCCCAAGAATTGGTGTCACATGTACAAGCCTCTAAGAATAGATTTATCCAAATGCAATACAAGTCATAATGTCTAGTCAGCAAATAAAACAAGAACATAAAATGGAATCCACAAGGACTGCTAGAGATAGACAGCTACCTCGCAAGAAATCCGGAAGCTTAATCCAACAAGAAAAGAAGTGTAATAGGATAAACCGGGCTCACAACCTACAAAATATAGCAAAAGGTGAGCACCAAACCACAAGGTACTTAGCAAAATGGAACTAACTGTAAAGCAATGAAAAACACAAGCAACTCTTTAAATCCCAACCACAATCCGCTGAACTACAAACTTGCACTCAGAAAAGTCCCATCACCATATAATATATACAGATCACAATAATATGGATATACTCATCATCTAGCATAGTACCTCAATCCACCAGTATATAAGTAGATCCAACACTTAAATCAATATCAAGGATATAGTAAGTACACAATCCCATAAATAATACACAACTATATCAATCAGATATAAGATGAGATGGAGTGGATGTCATGATATGTATATAATGCAATGCAATGTCAAATAATCATGATGCATGTCTATCCTAGAATACACATCCACTGATCACTATGTGTACCTCAGACGGAAACCATCGAAGGCATATTTGTCCATGTATCTGTGGTCATGACTAGAAATGACCTCAGCTCATGTCATTTGTTCGAAAATGATCTCGAATCATCTGCAAACAACCTCAGACCACTGATATATTACATCGGCTCGACCGATAGACATCGATTGGCCACCATTCCACATGTTACCTTACTGACATATAGGTTGTAGCTATCACAAGTAACAATGCACAAATAATAATAGATGTAAGATGCGTTATCATAATTACATCATAATGACAAGAATATCATTAATGTCTCAATATAATTAGTTCAAAACTAGCCAAAACCATTTCTCTTCGATTTTCATCACAATGGAATATCAAGATCATAAATATTATCATATCACAAGTAATCAATACTATTAGTCATGATCAAACCTACAATGATGCATTTCTACCCCCAAAATACTCAATTCCACACACATAGAAGCATACAAGGTTCATTCATACTTAACAAAAGGTTAGAAGTTCTCTTGCCTCAAATAAAGTCTCGAATGAAGTTAAAGTCGCCGCTTTTCCCCTCATATGGTATTATAAATCACTACAATCTATTTAAATATAGTGTGACAATCACATAACGAATCTAATGGCACTAAAAATCAATTAATTTAGAGAGAAAGGGTAAAATACTATAAAATCACATGTCGGAAAAAGTCGTCAGAATTTGAAAATTTTTACATCAAAATATTTTCTCATTAAGGATTCCAACAGTGAAAACCAAATCGAAAATGGAGCTAGAATGAGGGAGAAATCATCAATTAAAATTCAAGGATCAAAGTCCCAAAATTCCCAAATTAGAAATTAAAATCATAAATTAATCAACGTAAATCAATGAAATAGGTTGAAAAATAGTTAGCCAATCACTTTGCCTTGAAAATCTACAACATCTCTCTCTCAAATGAAACTTGAAAGTGTAAAAATAGCAGAAATAGGTTTTAAAACGTATTTTTAATGACAGACACTGTTCAGGGACTAAATACACTTCGCGAGCATGGAGAAGAACCAGGTTTTCCTCCACAAACGTAGAGGCCTAAACCACGAACATGGAGAAGAATCAAGTTCACCTTCGTGTAAGCAGAGAGTAAGGGGAGCTGCACTAGCACTGCACAGCTAAAATCAAAACTCAGAATGGGCACTCAAAACTCATTCAGAATTAGAATTTCACAAATCGAACATACATACATACCAGAAACAGTGATCCAAACTCCACAGAATCTTCAGAAATTGATTTAAAGTCTTTCATGATGCATTTACCAATGCAAGTTAAATAAACTAGTTTAAAACTCAAAATACCAAAATATTCACAAAAGCTCTAAAAACTACAATGAAGTCATTATAGCATTCGTTTCACCACCCAGAACCACTGGAACTGACGAAATTTCAATAAGAGCCTCTGAATTTTGAATGTTGACCAAAGTCAAACTTATGATCCAGAATGAACTAAAATGCAACTTTGAGCCTAAAATTTCTGTTTTGACACTAAATTTGGTTCTGCAAGTTCTCCTAGACTATATTCAACATTCTAAAGCTAATGGAATTGAGAAATCAAATTCCGATGCACAAAACTCAAAATGACTCTCAAACTCAAAATTTTTAACTTAAATTAGTCTTTTAAAATCCTTTCTTTTCCAAAACTCCAACACTTTACAATATTTTCAAAATCCAACTTTTAGACTTATCCAAACATGATCCAAGGAAAATTTCGAAAGGGGTAAAATGATAATTTGGTCAAAAATACCAAAAATAACCTTTATGATCATTACATCATTCACCACTAAAATTCATGTTTGTCCTCGAGCATAAGGCAAAGAGAGGGGCCTCACAAAAAGTAACCAAGAGTTCATCATACAGTTCTCAAGGACGCTAATCGTTTCTGAGCAATCTCATTCTCGAGAGCTATAACATCAGAAAGTACCATCAAGAATAAAACTTATGAGCCAACATCAAATTCTGCCCTCCAAGAGTGACTACTTAGTTAGAGACTAGCCATTGAACCAAACTTGAACCAATACTCTCATACCACACTACACATATCAGGACAATCTTCCACCTATACATCTATGAGGCAACTGAGATCCCTTTTTGGTGAAGGCTAATAGTGAATTTAAACTAATTATAGCCAATTGTACTATACCAACTATCTCAACCCTCATCCGAATTTCCATTCTCTTAACATAATCCTCCCTAAACTTAAGCTACACAATTCCAATGCTTGGGTAATGCATATACATAAGAGAATAATTTAATTAATCTAGCTCAAAGGGTGGTAATGACCAGGAAAGGCAATCAGTCGCAGATACTCCCAAACTTATAAAACCTCAATTAATACTATAATAAATAAAACTTGAATGCTAGAACGATAGCTAAAATCAGGTCCTCAAACAACAAGAATACCTAAAAGTATCAGAAATCACAAGTTTACATGAGCTCACAATCACTTGTATTAGGAATCACCCTTACCCTCCTTTAGCTCTTGTTGGAGAAAAAACCTTAACATCTATACTGTAACACTCGCACCCTCATGCTAACCCAAGAAATTCTGTGATCACCATATAAATTCTATACACCACAAGCATATAACCTTTATTTATCACTAAGTATCTACAAAACCCATCATGATAGCCTATGTTAACTTCCATTTAGGATGAAGCATCCATCCAAATCAAAATCATCAATGGGATACATAAAATCGTAAGTCTTTCCTGTAGTGTTTCCATGAGTCATTTATTATGATTGAAAAATCTACCCTAACATGAAGTACAAAGTTTCTCATATAACTATTTGTCATTCAACCCAAATCGAATCTTCAAGAATAGTGTCAAACAACATTTAATAACTTTGTGGAAGATTGCCTTTTACTTCACACCAACTACTCAAATGCAACTTCATTGAGTCATTTTACCATCAAGGTAACAGAATCTATATTCGAAGCCATAAAGAAACCCGTCTTTACACTTGAGCCAACCCCTGAAGACTTCCTTCTCATATCGTACCCAATCATCCCTTAACCCCACAGATGCAAGCATAACTACCTTACCATATGCTGAACAAGGTAAACAAAAATCATGTCAAATTATGAAGCTGATCTTATAGTTGATAGTGTAACCCAATCCCTAGTTTTACAAGCCAAATTTACCTACTCAACCAATTATCCACATGGCCTCTTCTACTAACATTTCCATTTACATCCTTGCAAGCAAACTTGTCATAGCCTATTAGTCTGTATACTTGCTATCTCAATATCAACATGCTTCTTTTGGCTTACAATGAAGTCGCTAGTTCCCATATAGACCTCTAGAATAAAATCCAACTTAAAAATATTAATACTTATTCCAAAATTTACCAGTATGACTTTTCTTATGATGGATTCCAAAGCATCCATAGTAACAATCATTTGGTTCTCCCCAAATGGCTACCTCAACCAGCTTAGGCACAATTGACTCAACCCTAGTGGCATAAAGATCGACTACCTTGGCCAGTCGACCAAAGGCATAAATAATAGCCCTAGTGAGTGGGGGTTGGTCATCTTTAGCTTGTGCCTTTGCTTGTGCCTTACTATTGGGAGTAGAAGCAGGAGATGAATATAAAGTAATGGAAGAAGAAGTTATACCTATCTTGGAGCCCAGCTCTGCAATATCGGACTTGAGGGCCCCAAAATCAACCACCTATGTTTTGTTAGTTAGCTTCTTCCTTGTACTGTCTTTCTCATCCCTAAAAGATTCAGCCTCAATCCTTCTGATGTTAGTAGATGCCGATGGAGTCACCTCCATATCAATCTTCTTGTTTCCAGGCACCCCGACTTGCTTACATAAGGCTTAGATAAGGCTTGGAAATGGCAATGAAGTTTTCTCGTATTTTGCCCTAGTGACGATTTATAAAGCGATGATTGACACAAGATTCAACTCTTTTCTATTCATAATGTAACCAACTAACACAACCTTGGTCATTTTGAGAAGGAATCAAGTTGCTGCTAATGAATCTGAACCAAATTGTGCTGGTATGTTCACTTATTTCTTCTTAATGATTGTCCCCCCCTAACCATGAGGGAGCTGGAATTTTAATCAATGGGGCTAGCCATGATTTGATATCCTCTAATGTCTTGAACTACATTAAATCCTTCAGATAGCTTTGGCTTTGGAATGTGAAACTTAGAACATCATTGATTTTGGCTTCACCGCAAAGGACTTGGCCTAATCTCTACAAAATTGAGAGGTTTTAGCACCATTCGCACTCTGCTTTTGCTATATGGAATGGCCTAGCCATAAGACTCATAGAATTTGTGGATCAAGCTGGGAATGTATGGATCCTGAGGTTTGGTAAAGCTTTAGAAGTTATGGATTTAAGGACTTCCCAAACCTCTGGGTACCGATCAATTACTCCATCCATCGACATCTATTTTTCTTCTAAAATTTTCCTGTGCTCCTCTGCCCTAATCCTGTTTAGATGTCTAAGGGATATTGTCTCCTGAATTCAATGGGATGTTCGGAGTAAAGGGACATGAAAGGCTTTGGATTTGGCCTTACTTTGATGCCTTTTAGGGCTTGGCTCCGAAGTAGGCTTCTTTGTCAAAGTTTTGGACCTGATATCCTCTTCTTCTGAGTTGGTCCAAGTCACACGAAGGGATCCTTCCTCATCCCTATCAGAGTACTGGAGATCAGCCACTTTCTTTTACCTTTCCCATTCATCTCCCTATGAGGTCAGTACGAACTTTTTTCTGCCCGTCGCGGCTATAGCAATTCCCTGAGCCACCCTAGCTCTACCTTGAGTAACAATTCCTTGGTTTTGCGTATTTTTGCATAACAAGCTCTAAATATAGTGTGAGTATCAATCATAAGGTAATTAAATTCAATTATTTATGCATAATAGAATCATTTTGGGTGGATAGTTCTATCTGAGTGTAAATCATGTTCGATGATTCATCGAAATGGTTCTGCAGTCAAATAGAACGTCACCTTTTTGCATAGTTTTCAGAATTCAGATCATTACTACTTCTGCAATGATGGTGCAACTTTGTCACTACATTGAATGGTTTTGGTGGGAGAAAAGACTATCGTCGAAAGTTGCAGAGCTCAATAACAACCAACAGTTAGATAAGGCAGTGTGTGTGATCCTTTAGCGCATCATCGAGTCCAATTCAGCGATTAAAATAAACATCACCGAAGATGACTGGCAAGGCCAATGCCCATGCATTCAAAATTTGATCACTTTCCATGAAAACAATGGGGATATTCATACACTAACCCGCATTCAATAGCAACATATGCTTATTCTTTTATTCCTACATTCACATGATCAACTTGGCTATAAACATATTCAAGCGATGACTTTCCCTTAAGAATGACGTCACCTAATCCATCATAGGGCAAGTTAACTTTGCTAAAAAGGTATTAGGGTTACTCAGGCATCACTCATAGCCCAAAAGAGCCATCTACAACAAACATGTATGTTCATTCAAGCAATCTCATGATCATGATACTATCTCAAGTTAAAACATTCAATAGGGTATCAAAGGCAAAATTGAGACAATACTAATTAATATTAAACATTTGGGCAACAAATCAATCACATTAGCCCTAGCCCACAACATACATACCAATAATTTCAAGCTATTTCGAATGAATCAAAAACCCAATAAAATCACACATATTATCACATAGGGTTTTAAAATCATCACAATATATCACCCATATGATTTCTATTAATCTTTAGTCACAAAATATGATTATCAAATCACAAAAACCTTAATTATCTTCGTCAGCTCAAAGGGCTTCATACTCACCAAAGAAATTAAAGGTAAGGGCAAAACACGTAACTCTTTGATGATGAATAGATCAATAAAGACCTTCTATTACCTTTTATTGATGAATTTTCCGCACTCTAATAGAGATTTTGCAAGTAAAACACTAAAGAGAAGTGTTAGCCAGTGAAGGAAGTGAAAAGGAAGGACTATGAAAAGTGAAAAGGCCAAGGCATTTGAACAAACTTTAATAGGTCAATCAGGCATGAAGAGTCAGCAACGTCGACTCTCCTTCCCAAACACGGCTGGGTGTATGCCAATTGTGCTAAGACCACCATTTTGAAAGAAATCAAACCTTAGGTTCAGTCATAAAGGGCGATGTTTTTTTTACCATCACTCAAGTGGTTGGGCAATCCATCAAATTGCAAAGAAGATCGCTAAATTTGATAGTACCTAAGGGATCTTTGATTGACTCCAAAGGTGGTCAAACTTGTAATCATCATCTTACTTCGGTGATTTGCTGACCAGACCCATCAGGTCTCCTCGTTTATCCTTCACTTCAAATTCTCCCTTTTCAAACCTACACAAATCAACACCTATTATTTAAAATAAAAATTTACCTAACTACCTTAGGTTACCTCCCTAGTAGTGTCATAGTTAACATCGTTGCACAACATAGTCCTTCCATCCGCTCAAGTCACTCCTGAAAATTCGAACACTAATATCACTTGGAGTTCTTTCATCTTGTTTAGGGTTTTTAAACACCTTCTCATCATTTACCCTGAACCTCAGGTCTCTTCTTTCTATATCCACAACTGCCCTTCTGGTAGCTAAAAATGGCCTTCCCAAGATATTCGGCACATCAGTGTCCACCTCATAATCATGGATCATAAAGTAAGTCGAAAGAATTAATTTATCTACCTTCACTAGCACATCATGAAGAATTCCCACTAGTCTTTTGATGGACCGATCAGCCATAAGAAAATGGATAGTGGTTGGTGAAGGAGTTTCTAGCGCTAATTCCTCGAATATAGACAAGGGCATAAGATTTATGTTTACGCTTAAATAACATAATACCTTGTTGAACTTGCAAGCTCCAATGGTGCAAGGTATTGTAAATGCACCAGGGACCTCTTTCTTCACAACTAGAGCTTTTGTCAAGATAGCACTGTAATTTTGAGACACCTCGATCATCTCACACTCAAGGGTCCATTTCATTGACATCAACTCTTTCATAAATTTGGTATATCGTTGCATTTCAGCTAGTGCCTCAACCAAGGACACATTTATGGATAGAGAATTGAACATAGAAAGAAATTTTTTAGATTTGGCGTCCTCCTCTTTCTTCTTCAATCGTTGAGGGAATGGAGGATCAATCTTGACTTGAGGTGCTTTCAACCTCATAGCTGAACTTGAATTTTTGGGGAATATTTCTTAACGTTCACAACATCATCCCTAACCTTTTCTTGTTTATCACTCTCACGATTGCCAAGAGTATCACCACTTCCATTATTAGCTACAGTCTCATCAATTTCAATATTAACTGCACCTTTATCTTCTCCTACTTCATTCTGACATTTTTCAATAAGTAAGGTCTTTGCACCTTCTACTATTCTTCCACTATGAGTAGTTATGGCTAAATATTGTTGATCTTTAGGATTGGCAACTGTGTCACTAGGCAAACCACCTTTTTTTTGCTGATTGAGATGAGTCGATATGTTTCCAATTTAATTTTCCAAGTGATGGATAGAAGTTGAATATGACATTACTGTTTGACTTAACTGTGAAAAGTCAGACTTTATCTCCTTCAAGACTTTGTCGGAGGCTTCCACCTTGTTCAAGATTTAGGTTAGCATATCTTTAGTTTGAAGATTCTCTGGATTCACCATAAGGTCAGTAGCTTTAACCCTATCGTAGGGTGGAGCATACATATCTCCAACCTCAAACTTGAGGTTTGTCTGGCCATGCACAATCTCACTATCCAGCATTATTATTCTAATCTTGATTCTTAGGTGGCCTTGGAAAAGCCGGCCGAGAGCCCACCATTTGGTTGCCTATATAATGCACCTCCTTATTGTAACCATCTTCAAATGGTGCACTATAAAATATCACATCGCTAGTAGCTCCCACAATATTTACACTTTAATGATTTTCTCTCATAACATGCTTAGTTAAGAGGTCAAGTTGAGTTAGCATCTTAGCCATGTTTTTGTCCCTCTCTTGCTCTTTAGCGAGTTGCTCATTAGATAGACCCCTATCACTTAAAGGTACGAGGTTAGCACTCATGTACTATGCTCGATTAATGTTTTTTCATGCTATCTAGGTCATCACAAGCTTTAGGGAACATTTATGTCTAACTCCTCCTCTCACAAGTGGTCAGCTTCCCCTTTGTTAACTGCAGTGAGGCTTACATAGAAGTATTATAATAGCATATGGTCTAAAACTCCATGATTAGGGCATTGATGTAAGAGTTTTTGAAATCGAAGCCATGTCTCAAATAATGGCTCATCTTTATTATCTTTGAGGAAGGGAAAAATATTTTGAGGAATGTATTTTGTAGTTCCGCCCATGAAGTGATAGAATCATGAGGCAACTCAACTAGCCACCTCACAGTCTCTCCAGTGATATGAATGAAAACAACCTCAGTCTAATGGCATCTTGGCTAACTCCCTTGAAATTGAATGGAGAAAGACATCGGCGAAATTCCTAACGTGTTAATGAGGACCCTCATGGCCAAGTCCTCCAAACAATCCCTTCAACTGGAAGAGATGTAACATAGTGCTTGTCACATAAAAATTAACTCCTCCCCTGATGGGGTTAATCAGATAGCACCTATGTTTCCCACATCGTTCTAGTTAATACCTTGCATATCATTAGCATCTTCGATATTCTCACCATCGACACTCTTGTCATCCTCCAATCTTAACACCTATTTTTCAACAACAAAAACAACAAGAAAATAGTAAAAACATTCCAACTACAAGAAGAAAGCTTAACAAATACTTTAGTCATAAACTCACCGCTCCCCTGGCAATAGCGCCATTTTTATGTCACTCAACCTAGTGATATGCTATCAAAATACAATACTTTTGATGCTTAACACTTGGAGTTTTGTGTGTTCTCAAAGTGATGTTAGTAAATTTAATGTGTTTTTCTATTTGTTTTCTAGGATCATAGGATTTGGCATAATTTTGGGCTAAGTGTTCAAATATTGAAGTTTTTACTGCTCTACGATATCCTTTAGGGGCCGTGGAAGTTTCCATAGGCCGTAGAGATGGTTTCATAGCAAAATCTAGTGAAAGGGTGATTTTTTGATGTTGAATCTACGAATATGCAAATGAATCGTAGAATAAAGTATGAGTCATAGATGATGTTTCATGCCCTAAGGATCAAAAAGTGGGAAGTTGCTAAAAAGTCAGTAGACAAAACCCTATATAGGTCATAGGTCTGCATATGGCCCATAGAAAGGTCTTGTAGAAGTCAAACATAGAATTAAAGATGAAGTCCACGAAGCCTCGATTATGGGTCGTAGAACTTTATATGACCCGTAAATATGCTTGAAGTGCCTGCCGAATTCAGTTCTCCTATTTTTATTTGGATTTATATTTTAAATATTATAAATACATTTTTAAGGTTATTTTTAGTAGAGAACATTAGAGAACCAATAGACAACAAGGAGAATCATTGATAAACACTTGGGAAATAATGTTTTATGATCTTAATTCATACTTTTTAATTTCCATTGAAGAGCTTGGATTTCTTATTCTTAATTTCATCTTTGTAAGTGCTTAATTATGCTTTTCTATATCATGCTTCTTGTATCTATAACAAATATGAGTAGCTAAATCCACAACTAGGGAACCATGAAGAACTAACAAGTAAAACTAGATAATTCATAATTCTTGGAAAGTGTGCATGCAGGTATTAATTAATTCTCTTCATTTTGATTGCTTTTTAATGGTGGCAAACATTAGAACTTGCCTAGTGTTACTGACTAGATCAAGGTAGTAATGAATAGAAAAAGAGATTAATTAAAAGGATTCGATTGACGTTTCTCGTCTAATCAACCAAATTTGATCAATGGGAGGTTGTACTAAAATAATAGGTAAGGGTTAGTAATGTCATACTATGGTGATGGATCTAATCACGTAGTGAAATTTACCTCTCCCCTGGATCAAAGGGTTTGGTAAACTTAACTTACCATTTTGCATGCTGCGCACTAGAAAAGAATGCAATTATCTAGTATTGCCAAGTTAGGGAATCATGGGAAACACAATACTCTAGTTACTCGTCTTACTAGTTTTAAACACTTGTCTTAGTTTAGGATTTCTTTCTACAGTTTTACAAACCCCCTCCCCCTGCCCTCTCTTTGAAAAGATAAATTGGTTAATTAACTCAAATTGCTTGATACTAATCTACCATATTCCCTATGGGATCGATCCTAACCTCGGTTAGGTTATATACTTGGCAGCGACAGCTTTACCCTTCAAAAAGGAGGTGAAGATTGGCGATGTCAAGATTTTAGCATCATTGTCGGGGAATACAGACTTGTTTAATTTGAGTAGTTTGGGAATTAATTCTTATTTCTCTGATTTTATGTTTTTGTTGTTTTTGTTTTTATTTCAGCATGCAGGTAGAGTGTATGCATAATATTGGAAGTCGAGGCATTCCCTTCACTCTGTTTGACCTAAAATTCCAAAGGATGCTAAGAAGAAGGCCCAAGACAATGCGAATAATGCTGAAAATAATGCAGTGAATGTAGCATTAAACTCGAACTAGAATGAGAATGATAATAACCCACCTCTGCTTGAGGATAGTTATCCACAACCACGGGATCTTAATGCCAAAGCTTATACATGGAATCAATATAGGCTTAATCCTATGGTGATAGATATTACTGGAGTTATTGTGTTATTATCACTATCAGATGAGACAAAGTTCGTTATTTCAAGTGGATTACATCAAATGCTATAAAATCATAAGTTGTTCATAGGGCTACCATCAAAAGATCTGCATAGCCATCTACACAATGTTGTTTTTATTTGTAAGAGCATAATGGGAAACCAAAATCTATCTATGGATGTTGTTGGGATCCGTGTCTTCCCATTGTCTCTAACAGGAAATGCAATGTTATGGTTACTTGAGCTCCCATAGAGTTTGGTCACCAGTTGGGCTGAATTGCAGAAGGCCTTTTAGGAGAGATTCTTCCCGAGATCGAAGAAGCTGAAGTTGAAAGACCAAATTAACAACTTCAAGCAACTTCCTGGTGACTTGATCAATACTATGTAGGAAATGTTCACAAAGTGACTGAGGGGTGTCCCTGACCAAAAGATCATTAATGATGTCTTAGTGGAGATCTTCTATCGAGCCTTGGACGAGAATAGCCAAGCATGTACTGATACCATCATGGGTAGCTCATTTCTAGATCAGTTATTTTCGAGGAATGCTGAGAAGTTGGAAAAAGTGGCTTAGACAAATTTTGCATGGGAAACGAGAGATAAGTCAACAACAAAGAGTTTGTGTGCTGTCAGTACTAATTTAGCGCAAGCAAGAGATTGCTCGGATTAGTACCAATGTAGAGTTGTTGATGAAGTAGAACTAAGAATATGTTAATGCAGTGTCTTATCAGCCTTCACAAACACCAATTTACGAGGAGCCTTACTATAAGGAGGAAACTTGCTTCATCATTGATCATATTAGGGAGGGGCAGGTTTCTGGACCAACACGCAAGGATCCAATCAAGATTAATTGTGCCAAGGTCAATGAAACCAAGGTCAAAACTATAAGCGGGATAGTACCATTACAGACAATAATTGGAGAGGCTATTATGATAGAAATAGAGGCTAGGAAAGAGATGCTAATTAGGGATGCGGAGATGGTTACCGAAATGGCCCGTATATGCCATTACATAATCAAGATTCTGGTGCAGGTAACTCTAGAGTTGAGGAGATGTTTGATTGTTTATTGAAGCAGGGTGACACACAAGATGAGACCTTGAAGGGGATGAAATCTGACATCTCTAGCATAATTAGAAAATCAAGTCTCATTCTATTGCTATCAAGCAGCTTGAGCAACAGTTTGGTGAAATGTCAACTCAATTAAACTAGCGCCAGAAAGTTTTATTGCCCAAAAATATAGTTCGAAATCCAAAGAATGAGAGGCAATGTATGGAAATGACTACTCGTGATGGCAAACAGACCATTGACCCTCCAATGCTAGTTGATTATGATGACGTTCATGAGGAAACAGTTGAGAGCAAAGATGCAGAGATCATAGATGATTATGCTAAGGATGAGGTGAGTGATGCTGAATTGATGCCACAAAAGTTGAAGCCCATTCCTACACCTCCTCCTCCCTTCCCTTAGAGAATCAAAAGGAAGAAAGAGAAAGGTAAATTCAAGCATTTTCTCTCCATACTGAAATAACACTCCATTAATATTCCTCTCATTAACGCATTGGAGATTTTGTTAGGGTATGCAAAGTTCATGAAGGACTTCGTCATGAAGAAGCAGACTGTAAGCCAAGAGCTCTCCCAAGAGCTTCAACATTGTAGTGCAGTTGCTATGAGGTCCTTAGTGCAAAAGTGAGGAGATCTCGATGCATTCACCATACCATACACTATCAGAGATATGGAGTTCGCAAGGGCATTATGTGATCTCGATGCCAACATAAATTTTATGCCCCTTGCAGTCTTTAAGAAACTAGGACTGGGAGTCCCTACTCTTATAAGCATGCAATTGTTGATGGTTGAATGAACTATGAAGAAGCCTGTGGGGATACTGTATGATATCTTTGTTAAAGTAGAGATATTCATATTCCTCACAGACTTTGTGATCCTTGATTGCAAAGTCAATTTCAACATCCCAATCATCTTGGGAAGGCCCTTCCTAGCCACTAGCAACTCAAGTTTTGATTGAATGACGAAGAAGTTGTTTTCAATATCTGTTATCGATGAAGAGGCCAGATGACTTGAATATGGATATTTAGGCACTTGGTAAAGTCTGAGTAACCAAGTTGCCAAGTCATGCCGTGATAATAAATCAGACGCTACTTTGGAGGCAACCCTAGATATTCAATGTAATAGTGATAGCTTTTGTTTTGTTTTTAACTTTGAACTTGTAGGTAGTTTAATTTTTAGTATTTTAGTTGTAATTTTTGGACATTGGATTTGTGGCATATAGGGTAATAGGATGTTTTGTGAAGAATATAAAGGTACAAGACCAAGTCAGCCATCTTGGACTGAAAAAGCAACAAGAAGTGCTTCTATGACTAGTTCTATGGGCCATATTTCAATTCACAACCTGTACACGGACTCGTAGAACACTTCTAGTAAGCAAATTAATATGCACTCAGTACACGAGCAAACTTTATGGCCCATAGATGAAACTATGGGTCGTGAATGGGGCTTGTGAACTCTAGGTAAGTTTTCTACTTTTGAATAAGTGTTAGGGGTTTCTACGACCTACTTTACGAGTCATATTTCATTATATAGCTCATAGAATAGTCTATGAAACCAATTCACAAATTATGGTTTGGGTAGCCTGATCTATGGACTTTAGAAATTTCTATGGCTCATAATTAATAAGACCTGGGCCCAGTCATTTAAACAGCCCCGATCAAAGTATAAAAAGGGGTCAAATAATTTTGAGCCCAACTTTCACAAAAATTTCATAAAATACCTAACCCCTTGTCCACCTACCCTAACTTTTTTAATCACCTTCCGACCACTATCCCCACTTTCTGGCATATTTTTTGGCCACACTTCGGCAACCTAGGGTTTGCCCTTTCTCAACTTCCTCCTTCAATTTCCTATCTTTTTGCTCAAATTTTGGTAAGATCTTGGGCCTAAAATCCTTGTACTACTAAAATTTATGTGATTAGATTATAGTTAATTAATAGGTATGTTAGTCATATTTTAATAGTTTCAAATACATGGTTGCCTTTGTATATGCTTGGTGTTTAATGTTGATTAAAATATTGTTGTCTTGGATAGTGTTGAATGCCAAAAACTTGTGTATATGGACATTTTGTTTGAATGTTATTATGTGAATTACATGTCATCGCATGTCGCTTGAATTGAATAAAATACATTGCTTGAAAAATAATATGTGATTACATGTGTGAGCCTTGATGTTTAAATGTTCAAATGGTCTCGGTTTGCCAAATAAGCATATATAATGGAAATTGATGGGGTAGCGTGTGATAATTGCATTTGGGGTATTGAGAATTTGTTGAAATCATGTTGGGTGTGTAATGTCTTGCTTCGATGTTGATTTTAATTCATGGTGTCAAGTTATCTCATTTTGGGACCCATTTGATAGACTTGGAAAATAAGACTTCTAGAGATTTCACACTATAGGGTACTCTATGCCTCGGGGAACATTCTACAAGTCATAGTAGCCCCTCTTATGAAAATCTAGATATATGATATTTTCGGGATCCTATCTGATGAGACCTTCTATGATTCATAGTTTATTCCATGACTCATAGATAGGTCTCTAGGGCCTCACCTGCATAAAATCAAGTCTGGGATTCCATATACGACTTAGTCTATGACCTGTAGAAAGTTTTATGGGTCGTACCTAGTCTTATAGATAAAATTCTAGTAACTAAAACCACTGAAGCCTGCCATCTACAAAGGTATTCTATATCCTGTATTTTACACTATGGCCCATAAATGAGCCCTTATATGCTAAACTATTCCTGCATTAATGATCTTGATATCGTTAGACTAGAGCTAGGGTTGGTAGAGAAGCAATAATATAAGCTCGTTGAGATGTTCTTGTTTTTCATTTCTCGACTTGTGGGGCTGATCGTGTTTGCTAAGTGTGTGCATTTCAGGTACCATGGTCCCAAAAGCAAGAAAGAGTGAGATACAGGCCTTACAGAAACATCAATGAGATGAGCTCCCTCAGAGGATCAGGGTAACTCTAAGGTCAGTGGATCAGTAGAGGAGCTCAATGTCCAACCTAACTCGGATGCCAAGTGACCACAGACATAGGCTGCTACTAGACAGGTTGGGCAGCCCCAAACCCAAGCTATCATAGTTTACCTCCGTAGTCTAAAGAGGGAGGTGAAAAGGATAGTCATTCCATCCAGATGACTTTCTCTGATAAGGAGTTCGAGTCTAAATCCAACGAGGAGTCTGAGTCTAAATCAGGCAAGGAGTCGGAGCTAGAGTCATCAGCAGCACCTTGGGCATCACCCTCACCTCTTGATGCTTTATCTAGGTGGTGGTGTGTCGAGGGAATACATGCCATCTACTAGGAGGGCATATAGAAGAATGAGCATGAAGGACTAGCTCATTCTATATTTGAGGAGCGCCATATCATCCCTTCAGTATTGGATAGTGTCCCAAGCCTCTAGGACATCATCACTAGATACAGGCTCTAATGATTGGCAGGACCATCGGTGAAGTACTCCCCAACCATGGTTTGAGAGTTCTTCACATCATACACTGCCATATTTCTCGATTCTCTTCCCAAGGGGAAAAAACCTCTCATTTAGCCCCAGTTGACACAAATGAGGGTAAGGGTTGTACAGGTGGAAATATCAGAGGCCAACTATCTACCGCATGTTATTTAGGCTAGAGTTCCTATCCCCTAGGTCTATAGAAAAGTTCAACAAAAGATTGAGGCAGACTCGAGATAAGGCCCTGATTAGAGACCAGAGCCACATGGCCTATTTGATGAGGTGGTCGTTGATCATATTGTAGAGCAGGTCCCAGACCCTGAGTGGATATCTATGTCAATAGAACCCATAGTGAAGGCCTCCCTCAGCTTCACCGGTATATTTTGGTGGGCTATGGTGAGATCTCGAATTCAGCCTACCATTGTTGATAATAATTGGTAACGGATGGTGCAACACTGGTTGCTAGCATCTTGGCTTGCTAGTCCAAAGCATTGAATCTAAAAATACCATCACGAGTAGGATGTGGGACTTCTTTCTGTGAGGGTACTTGCATTGCATTATTGATATATGAGATTAGTTGGGTCTGTCTAATTGTGGAGCAGATACATGAGGTGGCCCTAAAAAGGTCCACCTCCATCCCCTTCTCGTGCCTGATATGTAGATTATATACAGAGTCAGGGTGGAGATATTGCATCATTTGAACTCATTGATTGAGGTTCAACAGACACTAAATACGAACCTGATAAAGGTTGATGAGAACCCAGTGGCCCTCCAATGAGCACCATGCCTACCTGTTCAGATGCCAGAGATATTTGCTGTGGTGCCACCGCCTGAGCCTCTATCCACTACCATCACTACTACTCCCACTAGTAAGAGACCCCCACAGACAGAGACTGGTATGGAGAAGGAGCCCACTACTACAACCACCGATAACACCCTCTAGCATAGTTTATGTGTCAGCAACTTCTATTCAAGCCATGGCATAGAGGTAGGCCCGTACTGAGTACCAACTAACTTGGTTATTACAATAGATTTAGCCATAGGTACGCTAGGCTATTTTTGAGGTTAAGGCTTGTATGTAGGCATTCGTGATGCCTGATATTCAAGAGAGACTCATATCCATGGATAGCTACATTGATGCTTTTGAGAGGAGAGTACAGAGCAACCTTAGCTCAGCACGATCGATAGACATAATGGCCATTTAGTTTGAGATCCAGGCTGAGATAATAGTACTACTAGTAGCACTGATTATGCTCCCACCAGTTGATCCCACAAAGTTAGTGGTAGATTTATTTGCTCTAGGGGAGACACCATCCTCTTTCCTCGAAAAGAAGCCCTGCATTAATGATCTTGATATCGTTAGACTAGAGCTAGGGTTGGTAGAGAAGCAATAATATAAGCTCGTTGGGGTATGCTCAATACAGGATGAGGAGATAGTAGCTCATGAGCTAGAGAGAGTGAGGGATGTTGGACCCTCCGGACATGCTCCTATTACTGATGAGACCATCAAACAGGTTGAGGGTGGTCAGACTCAACCAGAGATTGATGCTTAGGCACCCAGGTATGTTTTTCACCCCCTATGCTTTATTATTATATTTTATGCATTGAGGACAATGGAAAGTTTTTCTATGAGGTGTGGGTAGTTATAGGCTTCAGTGAAGTCTGAGTAACCTTGGCCTATAACTATCCCAAATTTTTAATCCGAGGGGTTTTCTTACTATGTTCTTTTTCCCCAAGTATATTTACTTTCTATTGAACTGACATATTTGAGATGTGTAGGTAGTATTAGCAGCAATTAGTACTGAAGTCTATGGTATATGTTAGTTTTCTCTGTGTCTGAAAAATGATACCCACTAGAATTTTTGTTAATTAGTCTTGATAGCAACCATATATGTTTAATTGTTTGATAGTGTTTGTTCTAATATATGAGGGTGAATTGTGATGAAAAACATGATCTAAGAGTCTATATTAATAGTGTAATCAGTTCCATGTGTGTGAGAGGTTTCTTAGATAAATTCTTATGTTGTGTTTCAATTCAGAATTTGCCCTATTACTCTGACTTAGACTGTAGGTTAGTTGGTTAAGAAAAGATCTTAGGTCATTGCTCATATTAGTCCACTTAGCCTAAATAACCAACCAAATGTGTAATGTATGTTAAATTCTTATACTGTGCTTCAATTCAGAATTTGCCGTGTTACTCTGACTTAGACTATAGGTTACTTAGTTAGGAAAAGATCTTAGGTCATTGCTCATATTAGTCTACTTAGCCTAAATAACTAACCAAATGTGTAATGTATCCCTTGATGTCAATGTGTAAGCCTTGCATGTATCCTTTTCTTTGTAAAAGCCTAAGTTACCTAGCCTTGTTGTATGTGAAACCCTGAAATTGGCCCTAGTCCTTCCTTGAATATTGTGCACCTTAACTGAGGCAAAAAGCTTAAGTTGAGGGTGGCTACAAAAAGTGGCCTTGGTTCATAGGTTTGATATTATGTACCTCAATTCAGGCCAAAATCTTAAGTTGAGGTTGGCTGGTGTAACGATAATCACATAAAATAGGGTGAAAGCTAGTGATACATGTAAAAAAGGGATAAAAATGTGCTCTGAGTTCAAGAAAAATGAGTAAATGCCTAATTAATGAGTTAAAAAGAAAAATGATATGAAAACAAAAGGCAAAAAGCTAAAAAAAATGAGAGTAAGACACCTAGAAAAGCTTGAAATAGGAGAAGGGGAGAATGACTTGAAAAAGGATAGTGTTGGTAGGGCAAAAGTGTAGAATAACGTCATGTCAAGGAGGGTCTTTACTCACTATGTTCCTGAGCATCATGCTAAAGCCCCCTAAGCCTATGTTATAAGCCAGGAAAGTCCTGTAGTGATCCTAGTCCAAGTAGTTGAAGATCATAATCATGAGTATAGGGACAAGCATATGGTATTGAGCACGGTATTTGAATTTTTTTTTGAGAGTGAATGATTTGGTGTAGTCCAAAGCATTGAATCTAAAAATACCATCACGAGTAGGATGTGGGACTTCTTTCTGTGAGGGTACTTGCATTGCATTATTGATATCGAACTAATTCAGCGATTGTTGCTTATCGTTGATTACCTTGCTTGTCATAGCTGCACTGTTACATGCATTGATCTGCGTTGGTTTGCTTGATAGCTATATGATATGCATTCATGAGTGGTGTGGGTATCTGTGTTTTAAGTTTGAGATGATATGTCCCAGTATATTAAGGTCTCTGTGTTACTGTACTGCTTATGTAGATAGAGTCTGTTGCTTGAGGACAAGTAATAATTTTAAGTTGAGGGTGTTGATGTGCTGTTAAAATACAACACTTATGATGCTTAAAACTTGAAATTTTGTGTGTTCTCAAAGCGATGTTCGTGGATTAGATATGTTTTATGTTTGTTTTCCAAGATTACAGGATTTGGTATGATTTTGGACTAAATGTACAGATACTGAAGTTTTTGTTGCTCTACGATACCCTTTATGGGCCGTGGAAGTCTCCACGGGCTGTAGAGATAGTTTTTTAGTAAAATCCAGTGAAGGGGTGATTTTTTGAAGTTGAATCTATGAGCATGCAGAAGATCCATAAAATGAAGTATGAGTAGTAGATGTTGTTTCATGCCCTGAGGATCAGAAAGTGGAAAGTTGCTAAAAAGTCATCAGACGAAACCCTATACGGGTTGTAGGTCTGAATATGGTCTGTAGATTGGTCTTGTAGAAGTCAAACCCAGAATTAAAGATGAAGTCCATGTAACCAAGATTATGGGCCATAGAACTTTATATGGCCCGTAAATATGCTCATAGTGCCTGTTGAATCCAGTTCTCATTTGGTTTTGTTTTGTATTTTAAACATTATAAATAGATTTTTTTAAGGTTATTTTCAGTAGAAAACTAGTAGACAACAAGGAGAAATATTGAGAAACACTTGGGAAGCATTATTTTATGATCTTAATTCATACTTTGTGTTTTCCATTAAGAGCTTGGATTTCTTATTCTTAATCTTTGTAAGTGTTTAATTATGCTATTCTATGTCATGATTCTTGCATCTACAATAAATTTAGGTAACTAAATCTACAACTAGGATTGTGGGAGCTTTGAAGAACTAACAAAGTAAAATTAGATAATTCATAATTCTTGAAAAGTGTGCATGCATGTATTAATTAATTCTATGATGGTCACAAACCTATAAGCCTTAACAAAGTAAAATTAGATAATTCATAATTCTTGAAAAGTGTGCATGCATGTATTAATTAATTCTTTTTATTTTGATTGCTTTTTTATGGTGGCCAACATTAGAACTCTCTTAGTGTTACTGACTAGATCAAGGTAGTAATGAATAGGAAAATAGATTAATTAACAGGATTCGATTGATTTTTCTCGTCTAATCAACAAATTGGATCAAAGGGAGGTTAACTAGATTAATAGGTAAGGGTTAGTAATGTCACACTGTGGGGATGGATCAAACCACGTAGTGAAATTTACCTCTCGCCTGAATCAAAGGGTTTGGTAAACTTAACTTACTGCTAAGCATAACACACATAAGAAAAGAATGCAATTATCTGGCAATTCCAAGTTAGGAAATCATGGGGAACACAATATCCTAGTTACTCTTCTTACTAGTTTCACACAATTGTCTTAGTTGAGGATTTCTTTCTACAGTTTTACAACCCCCCCCCCCCCGGGGAGATAAGTAGGTTAATTAACTCGAATTGCTTGAAATTGCTCTAAGTCTACTATATTCCCTGTGGAGTCAACCCTAACCTCAGTTAGATTATATAACTTGGCAGTGACCGCTTTGACCTTCAAAAAGGAAGTGTAGCTTGGGTGACCTCACCTAGTTATTCCAAGGAAGCGGGAGCGATCATCATCAGCATAATAACCCAACTTAGAGGTTGGGGTTGAATCCCGCAGGGAATCGTGGTTCACAAATTAATGTGGTTTATTGGACTAAGCAATTATAGGTGGTTTGCAATAATTAATGTCAGGATTCAACTACACAATATCTAAATAACAAATTGATCAACAAATTAGGAAAGATGTTGGGGATGTGCAAATATAGGAACCGATCTACCA
>DF361433.1:38575-55516 GCA_000787875.1 Solanum virginianum | reverse complement strand
ACAATTCTTGTGGGACACACCAACTTTCTTCAAGAACTACAACTTCCAAAGATTTCACTTTCGTCCCCAAACTTTTCCTAATTAAGCTAATTAAGGACATACGAGTCCTAACACTCTCAAACTTTTCCATAATGCCGCTTTGGTCCCAAACTCTCTAATAATGCCACTTTAGTCCTAAAATTTTCCAATAATATCATATTAGTCCCAAATTTCTGTAATAGTTCCAATGCACAAAAATACGAGTTCTAACAAACACAACCCTCAAATGACCCATATGCTTCTCCCTACTATGTGAATAGATCAAAATATCATCAATAAAGACCGCAACAAAGGAATCAAGGTAGGGTTTGAAAACCCTATCTATAAGGTCCATGAAGTTGGTCGATGCATTGGTCAACCCAAAAGACATCACAATAAACTCATAATGGCCATATCTAGTCCGGAATGCCATCTTGAGAATATCACACTCCCTCACCTTCACTTGATGATACCCGGACCGAAGATCAATCTTAGAGAAAGAGCTAACCCCTTGCATTTCGTCAAACAAATCATCAATTCTTGAAAGAGGATACCTATTCTTTATAGTGACCGGATTGAGTTGTCGGTAGTCACTACACATCCTAAGAGACCCATCCTTCTTTTTCACAAACAACACCATAGCACGCCAAGGTGATTGGCTAGGTCTAATAAATTCTTTCTCCAACAAGTTTCTCAATTGTTTCTTCAACTCCTTCAACTCCGTCAGGGCCATATGGTAAGGGGGAATAGAAATGGGTTGAGTATCGGGGAGGAGGTCTATGCCAAAGTTATTTTCCTTTCGGGTGGAACACCAGAAAAGTCATTTGGGAAGACATTAAGAAACTCATTTATAACCGAGACCGACTCTATGGGAAGGACTTTAGACTCCATATCCCTAAACCTCACAAGATGGTAAAGATACCCCTTAGAGATCAACTTATGGGCTTTAATACAAGAGATGAATCTACCCTTGACCACCACATCTTGACTTTCTCACTCAAGGATGGGTTTATTTGAAAATTGTAATTTGACCCTACGGGTTCAACAATCAATAGAAGCATAGTAGGCATGCAACCAATTCATCCCAAGAATGACATCAAATCAATCATGTCTAATTCAACAAGATCACAAGCAACCAATCTAAGCATAGTAGACATGCAACCAATCCATCCCAAGAATGACATCAAAATCAACCATGTCTAATTCACCAAGATCACAAGGCAACAATTTATGTAAGATGCAAATAGGACAACTTCTATAAACTTTTCTAGAAACAATAGATGCATCAATAAGAGTAAATTCTTTATATCACTCATGCAACAACTCGGGGTCAACATGAAACTTTTGGGCAACAAAGGGGGTGACAAAAGAAAGAGTGGCACCCGGATCAATCAAAGGATATACATCAAAGTAAAATATTTTTTATATATCGGTAACAACATCGGGAACCTCACCAACCCTTTGCCTCTATGTAAAGCATAAAACCACTTTGATGACAACCTTATAGAACCACATTTGCACCCGACCTTTGCCATAGTTTCTTGGACAATCCACCTTTTTATGACCAAGTTCCCCATATTCAAAGCATGCATTAGAATCTTTCAAACATGGGCCTATATGATTCTTCCATATTTAGGACACACATCAATAGGAGCCACACCACCAACACCTTGAGGCCTAGAGAAGTCATTGGCAAACCCCCCATTAGTAGTATGGGCAGACCATTGGCCTTGGTGAAACCTAGCACCCTTTTGGAACTTACCCTCAAAACTGGCCCTCTAGGCCTCATGATCCTTTCTCCGTCTCAACTTTTTCCCCTCCATTTGTTCGGCATATGTGATCAATCGAGACAAGTACATGTCACTAATTAGCATGGCAGATCAACATTCTTCACTCACTAAGTTGGAGACCCCCATCACAAACTTATTCATCCTAGATCTAGGATCGCCCACCAAATGAGGAGCATACTTTGAAAGTTGATTAAACTTGAGGGCATACTCCCTCACACTCATGGAAACTTGCTTCAAATTCATAAATTCTACCAACTTAGCTTTCCTAAGCTCAAGAGGGAAAAATCAATTAAGAAAAGCCAATTTGAACTCCTCCCAAAGCACCACATTACCATTTCCCTTCTCCCCTTTCCATTGATCATACCATATTTGGGTTACCCCTTTGAGTTGATACGCCACCAACTCTACCTTTTCATTCGGCCCAACACCCATAATAGTCAAGATTTTGTAGCCTCATCAATGAACTCTTATGGATCTTCATCCACCTTTGACCTATAGAACACCAGAAGATTCATCCTCATGAAGTCCCTTACCCTAGCTCCTCGTCCATCAATAAATTTTTGTGGATCTTCATCCACCTTTGACCCATGGAAAAATGAGAAGATTCATCCTCATGACGTCCCTTACCCTAGCTCCTCGAGTAGTAGCATGAGGGGCTTGGGCCCCTTGTTTAACTTGATTAGCCACAACTTGGGCAACTATAGTAAGAGATCCCAAAGCTCACCATTGGTAGGTTGCTTCTCAGGAGTTCGGGCCCTTCTTCCTTTAGTGTTTGGCATGATCTAGCATAGTAAAGAACAATGGTTAGGGAGGGAAAACTTACCACAACTCTTTAGCAGGACTTAGGAGATGAAGAAGGGAAACTTTTCCTAAAATGTCTCATAGCCTCCTATTCATAGTCATGGCGTGCTTTATAACCATGACTAGGACTCTAATCAACTTGGTGTGTTAGATTTCGAGGATCTATCAGCCTATTTCTCTGATAGCAAGTTTGTTATGATGCAAGCCTAGGTCGTAGATGTGATATGGTGAATGTGGAACCTGAAGGAACCTCAAACACGTTTCTTAACTTATCATTACACATCATTGGTCGCGGAAGCATATAAAATATATAAGGAGTAAGAATAGGGGTACAAATGGCTAAGGGGAAAGCTTGCATAACTTCATAATCAAGAGACAAAGAGTCAAAGCTCATATCATAGATACATAGCATGTCCAACAAACACCTCTACTGTTTAGATAACAGCGGGGGCCAAGACAAAGCAATTGGGGTCACCCTTATAGTCAAAATAGAACATAAATAAGAGTGTCTCATTACTTAATATGAGAATCATAGATTAAGGTCCTCGAAGTGAAGGACTCACTAACTAGCTTAAGCAATACCGAACTAGCCACATAGAGGAGGAGGATGATCAACATGGGCTCCATTTCCAACATGGTGATATTATGTAGGCAAGAGTATGTGTTAGTACGTTTGAATGTACTAAGTATGTAGGATGCAATGCAACAAGAGATAGGCATCATAGTCAAAATACATAACAATAGGCAATAGACATCATATAACAATATGGCATGAATGACCAATGCTTAAGTAAAACATGTTTAAGTAACATACTTATATAGGATATCATATGTGTAGAAGAGATCAAGCTAGATTTCCAAAGTACAAACCCCTTGGAACTTCAGGATGGAACTGTTTTTGTGACATACTTATATAGGATATCATATGTGTAGAAGAGATCAAGCTAGATTTCCAAAGTACAAACCCCTTGGATTTTCAATATCATGCACGTATTTTGAGATATATGGAATGTAAAATTCCAGGCACTTCCAAGACACATTTTTAGGCAGATTTTGGGGTCGTTTCAAAAGGTCTAGGCAAATTTCTAATCTCTTTTGTCTTTTTAGGATCCACCATAATCCGATCCCCCAACACCACATGACCTAGAAAGGCAACCTCTTTTAACAAAAATTCACACTTGTCATATTTGTCATACAACTTCTCTTCTCTCAATTTTTGCAACACCACCCTCAAATGACTTACATGCTCCTCCTAACTATGAGAATAGATCAAAATATCATTAATGAAAACAACGACTAACAAATCAAGCTAGGATTTAAAGACCCTACTCATAAGATCCATGAAGATAGTGCATTGGTCAACCCAAAAGACATAACCACAAAATCATAATACCCATACCTAGTCCGGAAGGTTGTCTTGGGAATGCGACACTCCCTTACCTTCACTTGATGATATCCGGATGGAAGATCAATCTTATAGAAGTGACTAGCCCCTTGAGTTGGTCAAACAAATTATCAATCCTTGGTAAAGGATACTCATTCTTTATGGTGACCTTATTAAGTTGCCAGTAGTCAATGCATATTCTAAGAGACCTATCCTTCTTCTTCACAAACAACACCAGTGCACCCCAAGGTGATTGGTTAGGCCTAAAAAAACCCTTCTCTAACAAGTCCCTCAATTTCTCCTTCGACTCCTTTAACTCCGCCCAGGGCAATACAGTAAGGGGGAATAAAAATGGGTTGAGTATCGAAAAGGAGGTCTATACCAAAGTCTATTTACTCTCCCACTCAAGGATGGGTTCATTTGGAAATTGAAATTTGACCCTGCGGGTTTTACAATCAATAGAGGCATGTATGCATGCAACCAATCAATCCCAAGAATGATATCAAAATCCACCATATCCAACTCAACAAGATCACAAGGCAATATTTTATGCAAGATGCAAATGGGACAATTTCTATAGATCTTTCTAGCAACAATAGATGCACCAATGGTAATAGATACCTCATAAGACTCACACAACAATTCAGGCTCAACATGAAACTTTTTGGCAACAAAAGGAGTAAAAAAAGATAGAGTGGCACCCAGGTCTATCAATGCATACACATCAAAATCAAAGTCTTTTGACATACCGGCGATGATATCGAGCACCTCATCAACCTTTTGTCTCCCTTGGAGTGCATAGAATCGATTATGCCTTGGGGCATCACCTTGTTGATCTCCTCTCTCCAAAGGAACCACATTAGTACCCCAGCCTTGTGGATAAACCTCTCTACCCTTGTTGTGATTACGTGGACAATCCATTGCCTTATGCCCCACTTCCCCACAACTATAACAAGCATTAGTAGCCCTCCAGCATAGGCCACCATGACCCTTACCACACTTTGGACATATAGTATTGGGCCCCACATCACCATCACCTTGGACCCTTGGGTAGTTATTGGAAAACCTTCTATTAGAAGCATTAGAAGACCCTTAGCCTTGAAGAAATAGTCCACCTTTGAGAATTTGGAACTTACCATCAAAATAGGCCCTCTTGGGCTCATTCCCCCTTCTCTTTATGAATTCTCCCCCTCTAGTTGTTCCACATAAGTGATAAGGCGGGAGAAGTCCATATCACCTATCAATATGGCGGTACAACATTTTTCACTCACCAAATAGGATACACCTATCACAAACTTATTCATCCTAGACCTCAGGTCGGCAACCAAGTGTGGAGCATATTTAGATAGTTGGTTGAACTTGTGGGCATACTCCCTCACAATCATAGATCCTTGCTTCAAATTTATGAACTCCGCCTTCTTGACCTCCCTAAGTTCAAGAGGAAAGAACCGATTGAGGAAACCCTCGTTAAACTCCTCCCATAGAACCACATTATTGTTCCCCTTCTCCTCCTTCTATTGAGTATACCTTATTTGGGCCACCCCTTGAGTTGGTAAGCCACCAACTCCTCCTTCTCTTTCGACCTCACAACCATTATAGCCAACATTGTATACCTCATCAATAAACTCTTGAGGGTCCTCATCCACTTTAGACCTATTGAAGTCCGATGGTTTCATCCTCATAAAGTCTCTCACCCGAGATGCCAGAGTAAGAGCATGAGGGGCTTGAGCCCACTGGTTGACTTGATTAGCCACAACTTGAGCTAGCAAGGTGAGAGCATCCCGGAGCTCTCCATTAGTCGATTGATCCTTGGTTGTGTAGACTTTTCTTCCTCTTGTGTTAGGCATGATCTGGTATAGCAAGGAATATTCTTTAGAGAGGAAATCTTACCTAACTTCTATAACACGACATAGAGTAAGAAGAAGGGAAACATTTCCTATAACGTCTCATAGCTTCCTACTCATAGTTATGGTGCACAACACAACCATGAATAAGACTCTAATAGATGTGAAGTGTTGGATGCTGAGGATCATTAACAACCTAGTACTCTGATGCCAAGTTTATCACGACCCAAGCCTAGGGCCTAAATGTTACAAGATGAATGGGGAACCCGAAGGGACCCCAATCAAGCCTCTTAACATATCATTATACATCCTTGGTCATAGAAGCAATAAAATGACAATAGTAGATAGAAAATGGTGTAATATGGGACTAAGGGATACATTTCATATCATAAACATCAAAGATCCAAGAGAGTCAAAGCTCACAGTATCATTATATAACTTGTCCTACAACACCTCTAAATAAAGAACTTAGCAGGGGCAAAGACAAGCAACAAGGCTCACCCTTGTAGTCAAAGCATACAATAAAAGGAAAGAGAGTGTCTTTATACATAGCATAAGATCAAAGACATTGCCCCCAAAATTGAGGACTCACAAACTCACTTTGAGAGTAATTATACTAGTCACGTGGAGGAGGTGGATGATCAAGTGGAGCTCAGGTTCCTACATGGTAATGTCATGAAAGCATAGAGTGTGTGTTAGTACTTTTGAATGTACTAAGTATGTAGGATGCAATGCAACAAGAGATAGGCAACATAATCAAAATGCATATTAAGGCAATAAATGAGCATATAGCAATATGGCATGTATGAATGATGGTGGCACTAAAACATGCTTACATAGACCATATTACATGTGTAGGAAGAGATCATCATTAGTAGCCAAGGCCTACCACCTTCTTGGCGAGGCAATTGAGGTACAAACCCCCTAACATGGTTGCACGGGCCTACCACCCCATGAGCGAGGCAATTGAGGTATAAATCCCCCAATATGGTTACGTGAATCTACTACCTCCCGAGCGAGGCAATTGAGGTACAAAGCCTTCAACATGGTTGTTCAGGCCTACCACCCCCAGAACGAGGTGTTGTCAACTTGCAACACTATAGATATTATTCATGAAATTAATACATATATACATTTTTTTGATCATCATAAAATCACATAAGTCATAGGTCATGCAATAGATCATCAATATTTCAAGAACCCTAACCAGAGATTTTTTCGAACACTTGTGGGTGTGTAATGTTAGTGTAAAACTATGCAATTAAAGAGTGAAATCATGCAAGAAATCTTGAAGTAAAACAACCCACCAACACTTAGTAATACCACCTTGCAAAGTACATTAAAATCTTTCATCAAATCTCAAGATAGATCAAAGATTCATAGCTCAAAACATGCTTAAACAACCATACTTTTACAAACCCCAACATAATTCATAGTCAAATTTATAATAGAAGGCCCATAAGTAAAATCACCTTAGAAACATGTAATTTCGGTAAAAAGGAAGGTTGGGCACCATAGTGAAAGGACCCAATGGTTGAAACCCATACACCTAGCCTTGGAGAATTCCTTGATAAAGATAGGAAATGGAGAATTGAAGCTTGAGTGAAATCCTTAAGATGCAGAATGAGTTTTGGCACTTGAATTTTGGGTGAAATATTTGTCTTAAGTGTTTGAGAGACTATCGGGGAATGTCTTATATGATATGAAGGTGAAATATGGCTAATAGGTATTTTTACGCATAGGAAGACTTAGGTCCAAGATCCAAAAACCTTGGACCGAACAACAAATCTGGCACCATTTTAACACTTGTCTGCGCAGTAGCCAGGTCGCGCGGATCAACACTAGATAAGGAAATTTTTTGATTTTCGAATTTTGATACGGTTTCTCTAAAATTGGGGTTAGACCCATCCCCCACTCAATTTTGCCCCCTAATCAAGAATATGAAGTCTGATTTTTTAAATCACGCATGAATTTTGAGATATATAAAAATTACAATTCTAAGCGCTTCCAAGATACATTTTCGGGCACTTTTTGAGGTCGTTTCACCTTTTCCTCAAGTTAAGATACCTTTGTGTGAACACATAGTGCAAACTCTTGTTGCTGGTGAAAACGTCCACATATATCCTTATACAAATAGTGCCTCCAAATTTTCAAAGCAATTACCATCACCGCTAACTCAAGATGATGAGTCGGGTAGTTACGCTCATGCATCTTCAATTGCCTTTATTTATAAGCTACCAACTTAACATGTTGAATAAGTATACAACCCAAACCAATCCGAGAGGCATGACAATACACCACCAACCTATCTAAGCTACCCAGTAAAGTCAAAATAAGAGCCGATGTAAGATGATCTTTCGAAGTCTAAAAACTCTCCTCACACTCATTCGACCGTAGACACTTGGCCTTCTTTTGAGTCAACTTGTTAAATGGAGATACAATAGATGAGAAAACTTTAATAAGCCTTCTATAATAACCAAACAACTCGAGAAAACTTCGAATACCCGAAAGAGTAAGTTTGTCAAATAATGCACATCTTGCACCAACTTTCTTTTGGCCCCATTTGTAGGATCAGCTACAACATCATCCTTGCCTGAATTATAGTACGAGCCCATGGTAACTATCCTTATTGGATAGGGAGGCATGGAGATAGGAAATCTCAAGACACATTCCATGGCATGATAACAATCATACAAAAATGAAGCATTTCCTAAAACACCTTATAGTCTCCTACCAATAGATGTGGCGCGCTTCAATCCAGAATAAGAATCTACGTGGTGCAACATGTTGGACTCCGAGGACCATTTATAAATCTAGTGCTCTGATACCATCCTCTATCATGATTGGGACCTAGGTTGTAGCAGTAACATGGAGAATAGGAACCCAAGAGTTCCCAAACAAGTCTCAAAGTATCCATATTCACATCATCGGTTCGGAAGCATATACAAATAATAAACACATAGTTCTAAGAGATGAGAAGTAGGACTAATGCTGCAAAGATATCATAAGGAAAATGGGTTAACATGGATTTACATAGCATATAAAACATAATAACTAAGGGACGAGTAAGTATGACACACTCTATGGGGGCAATATGAGACTTAGGATCTTTCACATTTCCATATTAAATCACACATTCTTAGCATAATCCTCATAATCAATCAATGATAGCCATATCAAATAGATAACCATAACCATAAACATCAAATATGAGATATAACATATAGATTCGACAAGAGTCTACAAGAAGTCCAACAATGCCTTTAATCATAAGATAGAAAGGGGGCCAAGACATATCTAGGGCTCACTCTCAAAGTAAATAATGTAAACAAAAGCACCATAAGTAGAGGAATGGTGGCTTGTCCTTTGAAGATAGGACTCACCATGACAAATATCTCAAATCTAATCTAGCCATCAAACGGTGGATGAAGGTAGTCTCCGGTCCCTACATGGAAAGATCATGAAGTAAAAGTATGTGTTAGTACATTTGAATGTACTAAGTATGCGGGCATGCAATGCATATGACTTACCAAACCTGCATTCAATATTTGAGGGCGAGGACATATAATATAGAAAGAAATATATATCAAGAGACATAGTATACGATATGCCATGAAGTCCATGCTGCAAGAAATGCACAAATGCTCGTATATAGTGGGGATGAGACCTCAACTGACATGAGTAAGACTAAAGGAGATATTACTTGAAATGCTGATGAAATCCCCTCACTAGTAAAGAGGTGGTCTACTTGCCAAAGGTAAATCATACTTTACCTTACATGCACTCTTATTTCATATGAAGCAACCTTCTTTATGGGTACTTCCATTTTGGATAGGATTTTCACATAATATTATATCACATTATACTTCACCTTACAGGCATTCCTATTTCATATGAAGAAACCTTCCTTATAGGCACTCCCATTTAGGATAGAATTTTCATAACTGATATTACGCACAAAACACAAGGAAAGAGAGGCAACTCTTAATCCATCAATGCTAAGTCATCATCCCATAAGAATACTTATAAATATATATAGTTTTAAAAGAGGCAATAGTTATTTCAAAATTGTTCAATCCGCATTTAGGCCCAAAGTCAAACATTATTCATATTAAAACTTACTTATGCTCAAATGCCAAATCATAGTTCAAAATTCATAACACTCATGTAGGAATAGCTCATTCATATATACATAATGGTGCAAGCACCCAAAATGCTTAAAGAGCCATAACTAATAGACATATATGTGATCACATTCTTATCATAACCAATATCATATCAAAACTCATATACATAAACATAATTGGGATTAACCCACTTCATAAACTTTCATAAAATTCATTGTTCATGAATGCATATGCTATTGATGAGATGAGAATGACATGGGTAATGTAGATTCAAACTGAATTCAACAATACATTATAAGATTCAAGTAAAAACATAAGTAGAATTCACATTTAAATCATAATATAGGTTACCTATGCATAAATCAAGCTTTAAAGGGGACATGCACATTCATTATTTCATAATCTCAATGTAATCCATCATATCATAGCTTAAAACAACTTAAAATTAGTAAGTGAACATAACCCACACAATAATTGAATTTAATTAAATCATAAAAGTAGTAGAAACCCACATTTAAAGTAAGCTAAATTCATGAAAATTGCTTGAATAGAATTTGGGTCTCCTTGGTTGAAAGGAACCAAGGATCAAAACCCACATCACATACCTTGCTTAGGAAGATGAATTTGAGAAGAATTTAGGTTGAAGTTGAAACCCCAATTGAATCCTAGCTTGAATCTTGAAGATGATACTTGAAGAATATGTTGAGAGTTTTATTCTAGAAAATAAGGGTTAGTCTTGAATGAGGGGTTAGAATTAGTGTAGGAGAAGCTTAGGAATGTAAAAGGGGGGTTTAAAGGTCTCATAATGACTTGGGGATGGGTTAAATTATCAAAACCACCTCAATAAAATGACCCTTTAAATTTTATACGGAACTAGACACAGTTGGCTTCATGGGTCCTGAAGCTCTTCACAGTTCATGAAGGCACCCATCCCAGCCCAGACAGGTTCTACAAAAAAGGGCATAGCTTCTTATTCCGACAGAACTCGGAATGAGGTGAAACTAGATGCGTTGGAAAGCTAATTCAAAGAGCTTCAATTTGATAGGTTGTGGGACACCTAACTTTTTTGTACGATGAGACTTGACCATTTAAAGTTGGACCTTCTATCGGTACTTATGAAAAACTTAGCCAATGAAATTCCTTTGAACTTGGCTTGATGTAGGAGACCCATGATGGCCTTAAACAAAATAAATAAGCTTCAATTGAGGGCTTGAAAGTGAAGTTATCTTGAGCTTGAAGATTTCATACTTAGAAAAATTTGGTGATGGCATCCAAACGACCAGCTTCGCGGCCCGTACCACTCCATGTAGACCGTACGGTCCACTGTACCACTTCACTTAGAGATTTCATCACGACAAAGTTCTGAGTGGTGATCCAATACTTAGAAAATATTTCACTCCAGAAATCATACGGGTGGCCACACAGGTCGTGTCACTTCACACGGGCCATGTACTTGGTCGTGCCACTATATTTGATCCTGAAATTGTGTGATTTCAAGCCAAGGCCACCACATGGCCCACCACACCATCCGTGAAGGGTCATACGGACCTTGAGGGGTCCAAATGTAGGTTTTCTTAGTTTAAAACTCAACTCTTAAGGGCCAAACATCCGCCACAGGTCACGAGCCACTCCAAGGAAGCTCCACCATATTCGTAGAGCTCCACACAGACTGTGTAGGCTACCATGGGGTATCACCTTAGTCCAAAAGTTTTTAAACCAATTTACAAGCTCTATTAAGGTCGTACAAAGTTCGGGTGCTTACAAATAATTTTAATTAATAAACTATAATTTGGTGATAAAATGAAAACATGTCTTAGTGTTCATTAGATTAATGTCAACATTATAGGGTGGATGGATTTTTACCTAAGCTATATACTAGATCTACCTAGGGCTATGTATCTATCGATTTGATTCAACTTTAAAGTTTATTGGTTTATAAATTTGCTAAATCATTCTAAAATTATTTAAATATTGATTTACTAGTTGTTGATCATTATCTTGTTGGTTATTGATTTAATTGCTATAATTTCTTGCATAATAAATTAATGAAAATTATTTATTAAAAATAATGTGATTAATCAAATGAACAATGCGAATGAGTTGACAAATTGCATCTTACTCAAAAGCAGAAACAACATCATCGAGAGTTTGAGCCAGTCAAAAAATAATAGTATGAAAGTAAACCATATGATCAAGGACTCCATACACAAAATGATATAAATATAATTTATTAATTTACAATGAGATTATCAGTTCATCCATTAAACTTTTTTTGAAACCATTAAAAATTAATAACTTGATATGAGAAAAAAATTAAAATCGCTATCCAAACTACTAAATCAATGGCTCATTATTGATAAATTAATAGTATTTTTCAGGTGAAGCATTTTTGTTAGATTTGAATTTTAACATTCTGCTCTTTGATTGGACGATTACAGGTACTCTAGTTAAAATTATTTTTGTAATAAAATATTTTATGTAAGATTTGCAATATTTAATACAAAGTGATAATTTAGGTTGTAAAGAGAAAATGAATAGTTAAAATATGAAACTCATAAAAAGTTACAGTTTACTATGTTTCTTCGATCATTAATTGCACTCTGCTTCAATCATTAATTATTACATGTTGTTTCATAATGAATCATATTATGGTTATTGTATTATATCATATTGTATTATTTTAATGAATATAATATTTGAATAAGCTAGATCATTTTTCGTCTTTATATTGTGTTATATCTCAATAAATTAATTTGAGGCTAAACCTACAAGAAAACTAAGACATGGTGCAGAACTACTACAAAAAATATAATTAAGATAAAGGATAGTAGAATTATTATATAATAATCGAAGATAAAATGAAAAGAAAAGGGTAAGACACAATCACACAAATCGATCATTGCATAAAATGAGACTTTTTCTAGTTTTCTAAGATAAATGAACCCAAACTCTTCCTCTCATATGAAATTGTATAGGTTTTTTCTTCTTTACAAGATCTTTGTTGGATTTTGTGTTTCTAACTAGATGAGATCATTAATTCTAAAGGAATTACCAGGTAAATATCCTTAAGGATAGTGTCAATCATGACACACATAAAACTATAAGAATATTTCTCTAGATATTTTGGGATAAAATATTTTTCGTAGAATTTGCAACATTGAATACAAAGAGGGTGATAATTTAGGAAAAGAAAATAAACAATGGATAGTTAGGGTATGAAACTCATGAAAAAGATGATAGTTTAAATGTGGTTTTGACCTTTAATAATGGTAGAGCTACTATAAAAGATAGGATAAAAGTAGTCTGATTATTAAATTTGAATTAAAGACAAAATGAGAGAAAAAGATAATGACGGTTGGCACAAACGCACCAAATTAATAGTTATATTAAATTAGGCTTTTTCATCATTATATATATTACATAGAATTTAAATAGCTATCAAAATATAATAATTGGATCTAAGAATCATTTTTATTCCGCTGGTATTGTGTGTGTTATGATCTCTCAAATTTGAAATTGGTTGTCTGGTGATCCAATACTTAGAAAATATTTCTCATTTTTATTCCGCTGGTATTGTGTGTGTTATGATCTCTCAAATTTGAAATTGGTTGTCCCGCAACAGAGTGTTTCTCCGGTAGGTCTCATTGTTTCAAGAATAAGTAGACGTGCACTTGTTAAAGAACAATTAAGGTTCCTTGACTGATATATCTGTTGTTTTTTCTCCTTTATATGCAGATGATTTACTAGAGTTGCTCAAGAAGTAGTTAATGTAAGTGCATCAGAAATTATGATTTTCTATTCAACTATGTTTCTGTTAAGTGGATGCTTATTTTATATTCTCTTTGCTTTTTACAGAACCCAATTTACATTTTGAGTTTTTAGGATACTACATAGCCGAATTGAGTTTATAGGATTATAACAGTGTGAGATTCTTGCCTTCAAGGTTCACATTACCTCCAAAATCAGATCCTTGGGTGTTGATATATGGAAATATTAATTATATAGTCTGGCCCTTCAATAGAGCAACAAAGTTAAAGGAATGTGTTGGTACATAATGATTCATTGGGCATATGCTTGCCGATTGGTACAACATATTACAATGATACCTGGTTTTAACAGGCTCAAGTGAGTCGTGGAAAAGGATTAAAAGTTTTTCATGTTCATTTTTTCAGCTATTAGTCATAACAGTTTGCATCTATGGAGATATTTATTTCATAGGTACTCACTATAAAAGAAGCATAGTGTCATTAAGTGTTAAGAGGGAGAAATTTAGAATTATAAATTTGTGGAACAGTGTGATAGATGTTCCAGCAAGGAACTTTTATAACTTGATATTAGTGAAAGAAAAATAAATAGTCGTTCATTGTTGAAGCAAACCATCATGTTAGCAAGGCACTTAGTTCTAGCTCGATGACTAATTTCTTGGGTCACAAGTGTTAGCAGATATAATTCAAAGATATATAGCTCTATAAGGCTACATGATTTGTAAATGAAACTAATCTCACTTTAACTAGTTATAGAAATTAGCTAGCTAATATGGATATTATCAATAGAATACTTGACATATCTAAATAATATGATAACTTCATAAAGGTTAAGAAAATATGTCTCTAGTCCTGCTTCTTTAATGTCTTCAATATGGAAAATTAGAAGAAAGTGGACAGACAAGAATGGTTATATTTGGTTGCTTAGTTTGAAATTGTTCTAGTATATATTGACAATACCTCTTCATAATAGTCTTGTCTATTTCGGGCATTTGGTGCCTTTCACATTTGTTATGATACATCTTGAATAAGGGTAGGGATTACAAGGTGCAAAATCTTTATCAACTTTACTGGGACTGAAGTAATCAATTAAAATGACACAGATCAAATGTATAAATATAATATCCTGACAAGTTTAAGGAGCTGATTATGAATTAAATGTAACACCCCCTAATTCTTTCCTACTTGATATAGATGTAGATGTGCGGGATATATTGAGAAAAATATGGAAAAAAGCTACAGCAGAAGATTTACGGGAGTCATTACGACTCGTACAGAGGTTTACCAATCAAAAATAGGGGGTCTTATAGGAAAATTTTGGTAACTTTGAGTTTCAAGACCCTTAAGGTTACGAGAGGAGTTTATGACTCTTAGAACCCTTTACAACTCGTAGAGGGGCAAAGGGTTCATGACAAATTCCAGTGAAGTCTAATTTCAGATTTTCGGTTTACGAAAGGCCATCTATGACTCATAGAATAGTTTACGACTGTAGAATGAGGTTTCATGCTAATTTTTAGCAAGTCAGATTTTTGGACTTCTAGTCTATGACTCATAGACAGGTCTTATATACCCTGTTGATGGTTTTTAGGAGGTATATTTTTGTCTATTTTGGTTCCTTTTAATTATATCCTTGGACATTTTTAGACTTATATAAGGTGTCAAAACAAACCCTAGGGTATTCATTCTTTGTCCTTCAGCTTGGGGGAAATTCTGCATTGGAGGAGAAAGAAGAGTTAGGGTTTTTAATCCAAGAGGAAGGATCAATCGAGGTTCGATTATTCTTCTATTCCCAGGCATATAAGGCTTACCAAAGTGTGAAATTCATTTCTTTACATGCCCCTACATCATCTTGAGTCAAGATTTGGAAACGAGTTGAGATTTAAGAAATTCTACTAACCTAATACTAAATCTTTGTATTCATTCAAGAGGTCCTATTTTGCTATATGAGATAATTGCTATATTTCATGAGTATTGATATGACATTTATACATTTATTTCATACATTATATCTTGAACCATAAATTTCATGATTTTATGAATTTCATCGATGTTAATGAGTTGGGGTTGAGTATATCAGTTGAGTACTTTGAGTATAATTGAGCATGAGAGGCATGTTGCATTGAGTTAGCCATATATTGCTATACATGAATATCTTGCTTGCATTACATAATGAGTAAATTTAGTGAGTCTAAATAACCATTTGAGTTTGAGTCAAGTTTGATTTTCTTGTATTTTTATTGATTGAGCTAACGAGAAACTAAGTTGACTTGAGCACTGAGATTTGAGTTCACTGATGGAGCACTGAGTTTTGAGTTGATTGAATGAGTATTGAGGATTGAGATGATTGATGAGTTGAGCATATTTTAGTCTTGGGAGAGAGCATAGAGCACTGAACAGGGAGCGAGTATATATATCTACTTTAACATACAGAACTACGTTGCCGGCGTAGGATAGTCGTTACAACTCATTTTGGCGATTCTAGTCCCACAAGCAGACATTTATTATGGATCTAAAAGATAGTTGATCGCCCTTTTCTGTGGCAATTAAGGGCGGGCATGGTAAAAACATCGGATTTGTTGTACATCACCATAACTATAGTGTGGTAGAGAGTATATTGGTTAGAGAAACTCCCAAGAAACATTGATTGAGCATGACATTTTCAAACTGAATTTATTATTATGAGTCTATTTTATTGAGTATACTTTAAACGCATGATTTATTCAAACTTGCATATTAAGTATAGCATGAGTTGATGAGTAGGTCAAGCTTTACTTTTCTTGAGCTATTTTACAGACCAATATATTCCATGTATTGACATCCATTTGGGCCTGCATCTTTTCATGGTCTAGGTATAGGTGATAGGGGACTTCAGCCCATGTATCGTTGAGGTACAGATCAGTACTCTTCCAGAGTTGGTGAGCCCACTTTGCTATCCCGAAGTGCTCTTTTATTTTATGAGTTGGTTTGATACCTTTACTTTCTTTGATTCGGGTGTTTATAGTCTGTCATGACACTATCTAGACTTATTAAGTAGAGGCTTCATAGACCATGAGTAGCAGAGTATCGAGTAATGATGCATTCAAACTTATTTTATTTTACAAGTATAATATGGTAAAGTTCTTTACATATTATATGATTTATCCTTGCATATGATATATTGTTTGAGTTCTTCTCCATTATTGATTATGATGTGATGATGAGGCCAAGTAGTTC
>DF361433.1:12787-38515 GCA_000787875.1 Solanum virginianum | reverse complement strand
AACTCAACCATGTTGTATTAGCTCTAGGGCTAGCAATAGTCTTTGAGTGTCGGTCATGTCAAGGGTACCCTCTCAAGGTGTGATAAACTTTATATCAACGCACATAGTTCAAGAGTCCTAGGAAGTCTATGAAGCTGTGTCTAGTAGAGTCTTGTTTATGTGTGTGTTGTGCACCACACTTCATAAGCGAGAGGCTATAGGACATGAGCAAAGGTTACACTTATTTGGTATTCTGAGTTCGTGCGATAGAGTTGAAAACTCTATAAAATTCTTCTCTAACTCGTGCGTTTTGCAATTGCTGATCTTGCCTCCTAGATGCACTGTAACCTAGAAGAATGCTTTAGCTAGCACTGCTAAGAAGCTTGCTTCAGAGGTGCCTCCTCAAATTGAAACGAGGGGCCTAGGTCAACTGGGTAGAACTGCTAGTGTCCTTGTGATACCTACTGCCCCACTTGCTCCTACTACTAAGGCTGACTTCAGAGGGGCTATTTCCATGCTCACATAGTTGGTAGCTTCCCAAAGGTTTAACCAGGGCTCAGAGACTCCAAGTTCTAGCTCTTATGAGCCGACGGCTACCTCCTGATTGAGAGGCTTTTTGATAATGAACCCACCTTTGTAGACTGGGTGCAAGATTGAGCAGAACCACTCAAAACTTTATTGTATATATGTGGAAGGTACTAAAAACTATGCATTCGACTGAGACTAAGGGAGTTGAGCTTGCTGCCTATCAGCGCAAGGATGTGGCAAATATGTGGTACATTCAGTAGGAAGATGACTTTGAGAGTGCCTTCCTCAATCACTTCTTTCCTCAGGAGTTGAGAGAGGCAAAGGTCAAGGGGTTTGTCAATCTGAAATAGGAAGGGATGATTGTTAAAAAGTATAGCCTGAAATTCATCCAACTATCCAGGTATGCCCCAGAGATGATCCCTGATATGAGGGCGAGGATGAGGAAATTTATATCTAGGTTGGGTAAGAAGGTGAAGAGAGAGTGCAAGGTGGCATTGTTTATTCCTGGCATAGATATCTTTAGAATGATGGTCTATGCCCAACAAACTGAGAAAGATAAGAAGAGAGACAGAGAGGAGCATCTGAGTGAGCAGGCTAGATCAGTAGGGCCCAAGCCTACCCAGACTAAGTAGGGTAAGAGAGATAAATCTTATTTCTAGAAGAGGTCCTCTAGTTATGCACTATCTTTAGCTAGTGCACCAGCCCCAAGCAAGAGATATAAGCAGAGGTCCCAAGGTCAGCTAAATTTTAGGGCACAGGGTGTATAGTCTCAACCAAGTATGACTCTTTTCTCTAGAGGGAAGCTACCTTGTGGTAGGTGTAGTAGGATACATCTAGGAGAGTGTAAAGATAGGGAAATGGTTGCTACAATTGTGGTCAGCTGGTCCATTTTCAGAGAGATTGTCTGGTGTGGGGCAATAAGGCCCAGACTTCCACCACAGCACCGCCAACGAGGGGTAATCAAAGATGTGTTGCACCAGGAGCAGGAGGTGGGACAAACCATCTGTATGTGATGGGGAACTGACAGGACCAAGAGGTGCACTAGATATTGTGATGGGTATACTTCAAGTCTTTACCTTTCCTTGGTATGATTTACTTGATCTAGTTGCAACTTGTTCTTTTGTGATGCCATATGTGGCGAGTAAATTTGAGATTCTTACTAAGTGTTTACTTGAGCCATTTTCTATTTCTACTCCTACTGGTGAGTTCAATCGAGCTGAGAGAATCTATAGAGATTGTGTCATGTCCATTTATCATAGGGATACTCTTATTGATTTGGTTGAGTTAGAGATGTTTGATTTCTATGTAACGCTTGATATGGTTTGGCTTCACGCTTGTTATTCCTTTGTTGATTGCCAAAGTTGGACTGTCAAATTCTAGTTTCCAAATGAGCCTATTATTAAGTGGAAAGGAGATTCTATTGCACCAAAGGGTAAGTTTATGTCTTACCTCAAAGCCTGAAAACTTATCTCTAAAGGATGTATCTACCACCTCGTGTGACTTAAGTCTAGTGATATTGAGTCCCCTTCTCTTGAGTCTATTCCGATTGTGAGTGATTTTCTTGATATGTTTCTTGAGGATCTACTTGGAGTCCTTCCCAATAGGGAGATCAACTTCAGAATTGATGTTCTTCCTGACAACCAACCTATTTCTCTTCCGCCATATAGAATAGCTCTTGTGGAGCTGAAAGAGTTGAAGGAGCAATTGAGGGATTTGTTTGAGAAAGGATTTATAAGGCCAAGTGTCTCTCCATCGAGTGGTCCTTTCTTGTTCGTGCAAAAAAAGGATGGTTATCTAAGGATGTGTATTGACTATTGTCAATTGAATAAGGTGACCATCAAGAATAAATTTTCCCTTCCGAGGATTGATGACTTGTTCAATCAACTTTAGGGTGCCACTATTTTCATGAAGATAGACCTCAGATCTGGCTATCATCAGTTGAAAGTGAGAGATTGTGACATCCCGAAGATGGATTTTAAAACTCGATATGGTCACTTTGAGTTCTTGGTAATGTTATTTGGGTTGACAAATGCACTCGTAGCTTTAATGTACATGATGAAAAGAGTATTTAGACAATATCTGGACATGTTCGTGATTGTGTTTATTGATGATATTTTGGTGTATTCCAGAGAGGAGGAGGAGCATGCCAATCACCTTAGAATTGCTTTGCTGATAATCTGAGACAATGAGTTATATATAGAGTTTTTTAAGTGCAAATTTTGGCTCAAATCTGTGACTTTCTTAGTTCATGTGATTTCTGGAGATGGAATTTAAGTGGATACTCAAAAAATTGAGGCAGTTAAGAATTGGCCTAGACCAACCTCATCGATTGATATAAGAAGCTTTCTGGGATTAGCTGGCTAGTACCGCAGGTTTGTTTAGGGGTTTTCTTCCATATCTACACCATTAACCAAATTAGCTCTGAAAAAGGTCAAGTTTCAATATTCTGATGAGTGTGAGAGGAGTTTCCAAGAGTTGAAGACGAGGTTAACCACTCCACCATTATTGACGTTGCTTGATGGAAAAGATGGATTTGTTATCTACTGTGATGCTTCGAGAGTGGGATTAGGATATGTGTTGATACAGAAGGGAAATGCTGTTGTCTATGCTTCTAGACCGCTTAAGGTGCATGAGAATAATTATCCCACTCACGACTTATAGTTGAAAACAATGGTGTTTTCTCTCAAATTATGGCACCACTACCTATATGGAGCACATGTTGATATATTAACAGACCGCAAAAGCCTGCAATACATGTTCACTCAGAAGGAGCTTAACTTGAGGCAGAAGAGATGGCCTGAGTTTCATAAGGACTATGACATGAGCATCCTCTACCATCCAGGTAAAACTAATGTGATTGTTAATGCTCTTAGCAGGTTGTCCATGGGAAGCATTGCCTATGTGGAAGAGGAGAAGTGAGAGATAGCCAAAGAGGTTCATAGACTGGCATGATTGGGAGTCCAATTAGATGAATGAGACCAAGGAGTAGTTCTTGTGCATAATAGATCTGCATCATCTAGAGTAGTGGAGGTGAAGAAGAAACAAGATCAAGACCCTATTTTATTACAGTTAAAGGAGCATGTGCACAAGCAGAAGGTAATGGCTTTCGCCAAAGGGGGAAATGGAGTATTGAGGTGTTAAGGTAGAATATGTGTACCCGATGTTAATGGTGTTAGAGAGAGCATCATGGCAGAGTCCTACAATTCAAGATATTACATTGAAAAGCCCCAAAAAGTGCCTGAAAATTATCTCGAAAATGCCCATATTCATAATTTTCTAATATCTCAAAATTCATGTGTGATATCAAAAATTCGACTTCATATTCTTGATCAAGGGGAATAATTGTGCGGAAAATGGGTATAGCCCTAATTTAGAGCATCTATAGCAATATTTAATTTTTCCAAGTTTATGCAAAATAGTACGGGCTGGGACCCTGGCGTGATATGGACAAGGCGCGGATTAGTGTATTTGTGGCCATTTTTTTTTATTTCGATCCAAGGCCTTGGGGTCTTGGCCTAAGCCTTCCTATGTGTAAAAATACCTATACTTAGTCATTTTTCAACCCCATATCATTCAAGACATTCCCCAAAATCCTCTCAAACACTTAGCTAAATATTTCACCCAAATTCAAGTGTCCTAAATTCATTTTTGAATCTCAAGAAATTCATTCAAGCTTCAAGTTCTCATTCAAATCTTCATCAACTATAGGGGTTTCATAAAATGTTGAATGTTTAAGCATGTTTTAAGCTATAAATCTATGATCTATTATGAGATTTATTGAAGGGTTTCAATGTATCTTGCATGGGGGTGTTACCTAGTCTTGATAAGTTGATTTACATTATGTTTTCTCATAGGATTTCACTCTTGAATTGCATGATTTTGAACTAATATTACACACCCACCAAGTGTTTGATAAAATGACCGGTTAGGGATTCTTGAACTATTGATGGTCTATTGCATGGCTTATGAGTTGAGTGACTTTATATGAGGAAAGGAATGTACATGTGTGTTGAATTCATAAAAAGTGTCTATGGTGTTGCAAGTTGGTCTCACCTAGTTCAGGATGTGCCAAGCCTCAATCACCTTGTTAAGAGGGTGCCAAGTCTCAATCTACTTGTCGAGGGGGTATCTTGCCTCGATTACCTTGTTGAGGGGGTGCCAAGCCTCAATCACCTTGTTGAGAAGGTTCCTAGTCTCAATCACATTCTGGAGGGGGTATCATGCCTCGATAACCTTATTGAGGGGGTGCCAAGCCTCAATGATCTTGTCTAGAGGGTGCCAAGTGTCAATCACCTTGTTGGGGGTGGTACGCCCGTAATACCATATTGATGGGTATGTACCTCAAAAACCTTCCAAGGAAGTGGTATGTCTTGGAAATTTAGTAATTGTGTGCTTGGACTATGTAGTATTGTCTTTTCCTATGCATGTAACTATATGTAACGATCCTAAAAAAAGTACCCGAAAATATACCTCGAAAGTGCTTGGAATCGTAATTTTGATATATCTAAAAATGCTTTCATTATGTTGAAAATCAAACATCATATTCTTGTTGAGAGGGTCAAATTGAGTGGGAAATAGGTCTAACCCAAATTTTAGAGAAACCGTATCAAAATTTGAAATCACAACAAACGCTATTTAGGAGGGTCAACTTTAAAGTGGCATATCTCTTAACACACAAATAATTGAGTGACCAACGACTTACCAACTTAAATCCCTTTGAATTAGCTTTCTAATGCATATTGTTTTACCACATTTCGAGTTTGAATGAAGAATTTATGCCCATTTTCATAAAACTCATTTGTGAAGAAAAGGTAGATTTCCAGTGAGCATTCGCATCGCCGACCAGTGTTATTTTGGCCCTTTTTTTTAATTTCGGTCCAAGACTTTCAAGTCTTGCACCCAAAGATTTTCATACGTGTTTTCACCTATACTTAGCCTTATTTCACCCTCATATCATCTTCAATATTCCCAAATATCATCTCAAACACTTAGACTCCTATTTCACCCTAAATTCAAGTCCCAAAACTCAAAGACCAATCTTAAGGATTTCTTCAAGGATTTCATTCAAGCTTCAAGTCTCCATCTTCAATCTCTTTCAAGGCTTCTCCAAAGCTAAGTTCTGCGGTGTTGAACCATTGAGTCCTTCTACCCATGGCGCCTAAGTGTCCTTTTTACTAATATTGCATGATTTAAAGTTGATTTTACATGTGGGTCATGTATATTGATAAATTTACTATATAGTGATTTTAGTTCATGAAGTTGTTTTAGCATATTTTGAGCTCTAAATCTTTGATCTAATGTTGGATTTGATGAGGGGTTTTGATGTAAATGTCTTGGGTGTTTTGCAAGGTGTTGATTGATAGTTTTACTACAGATTTTCTTGCAGGATTTCATATCTAAATTGCATAGTCTTTACCCCCATTAGATACCACCAAGGTGTTTGATAAAATGTCTGGTTATGGTTTCTTGAGGAATTGAAGGTCCAAAACATGAGATATGATATGAATGATGTTATGATAATGAAATGAACTTATGTATATGATTATTCCTATATGAATTGTTGCACTAGAGTATATAATGAATCCTATATAAAGTGTACAACTTGACCATGCCTAATCTAGGAGGTCTAGCGCCCGTATAACCTAGTGAAAGGTTTGTACTTCCCCACTTAGTAATGGGGCGGCATCATCACTAACATAGATAAGGGTTAGTACTCATCAACCTAGACAAGGGTTGGTACTCATCCACCTCGGTGATGGGGCTGCATCATCACAAACCTAGATGAGAGTTACTACTCATGCACCTAAGTGATGGGGTGGCAACATCACTAACCTACCAAGGGGTTCATACTTTGGAAATCTAGCTTGTTCTTTTCTACACATATGATATTCTATATGAGCATGGTTTACCTAAGCATGTTTTACCTATGCAATTATCATACATGACATATTGTTATATTATCCCTATTGCCTATCGTTATGCATTTTAGATTATGATGCTGATCTCTTGTTGCATTGCATCCTACATACTTAGTACATTCAAATTTACTAACACATACTCTTGCCTACATGATATCACCATGTAGGGACCGAAGCTCCTATTGATTCTTCTTGTGGCTAGATGGATTGGTCAAGTTAGCCTTTGGTGAGTCCTCCATTCCAAGGACAAGGACTATTCTCTAACATTATGTATTAAGATTCTCTTTACTTTATGTATACCTATGAATATGAGGGTGAGCCCGATTGTATGTCTTGGCACCCGCCATTATCTATATAGTAGAGGTGTTGTTTGACAAAGCTATGTATTTATGCTATGAGTTGATTCTATTATCTCTTGACTCTATGTTACAATAAGTTCTCTCTTAGTCCCTTTAGCCCTTAATTTCATTCTTCATATATCATTTAATTATTTCCATGTCCAATGATGTATAATGATATGCTGTGAGGATTGTTTAGGGTTCCTTCAGGTTCTCCATTCATCGGTCACATGTAGGCCCTAGGCTTGGGTCGTGATACTATATTTGCAAATCATTTGATTTACAAGCATGTTTTACTTCAAGCATTGATTATACATGTCATGTTGGTAATATACTATCCCTTGCTTATTATTATGCATTTTGACTATGTTGCTTATCTCTTGTTGCATTGCATTCTACGTACTTAGTACGTTCAAACGTACTAAAACATACTCTGTGCCTACATGATATTACCATGTAGGAATCAGAGCTCTAAGTGGCTAGATTTGGCATCTTGAAAATAAGCTTTGGTGAGTCCTCAAGTTCGGGGACACTAGCTATGCTACTCTAGCTTATGTTGAACTTTGGTACAATAAGGGTGATCCTGGAAAGTGTCTTAGCCCCCGCCCAATCTATGCTAGAGGTGTTGTTGGACAAGTGATGTAATTAAGCTATGGACTCTTGAGTGTCCTATGTTTTATGCTATCAAAGACTTCCCTTAGTCCCTTAATCCTTAATTATACTTGTTTTATGCTATCAAAGACTTCCCTTAGTCCCTTAATCCTTAATTATACTTTCTTGTTGTTGTTTAATTGCTTTCGCGATCAATTAAGGATGTATAAATGATATGCTAAGAGGCTTATTTGGGGTCCCTTCGGGTTCCCATTCGCCGTGTCACGTCTAAGCCCTAGACTTGGGTCGTGACAAACTTGGTATTAGAATACTAGGTTGTTAATGGTCCTCAGAATCGAACACACAGGTCAATTTAAGAACTTCAACACATGATGCAAAAAGAAGAAAAGTGAAATAACTACATTATAATCCAGCATAATTTACAAAAAAAAAAATAGGTCTTTAACGAGGGAAAACTCAGTTGCTAAAAGTATAAATCTAGTCATTATTAGTCAATAACGACTAGTATAAATCCAGTCATTATTAGTCAATAACGACTAGTAAAGATCTTGTTGTCACCGGTCGTCAAAAGCTCTTTCATTAAAAGTTAAAGATCGAATTCAATTCGGCTGTTAGAAAGCTTTAACAATACACAAATCTGGTAGTTATACCTCTTTTCAGCACTATATTTTCCCTTCACTAATTTATATTTTAGTTATAAAAAAAACACAAGCCTGGTGCACTTCCGGGAAAGGCCCAACCACAAGGATCTGTTGTATGTAGTCTTACCTTGCATTTCAACCAGAGGATGTTATCAAGGTTTAAATTCATGACCTTCTAGTCAAATTCCAATAACCTTACTAGTTACACCAAGGCTCCCATAGTTCTAGTTATTAAAAACTTAATTATAACGACATATCAGATCAGCAAGAGAGAGAGAGAGAGAGAGAGTGTGTGTGTATATATATATATATATGTATGTATGTATGTATGTATATAAACACACACACATACAAATACATGTACATATGAAAATATTCAGATTGATTATATTCATATAAAGTTTCATAGTTAAATATAAAAAATGATACTGTGTATCGTTACAAAAATATAGACATACAAATTGTATGATATTATATTTTTTAACTTTTAGTAAAAGAAAAACTAGAATATCTTTAAACAATTTTTGAAATATGAAATGCATTCTTCCTGTGCTTTAAAATTTTTCGTTGCATATACTTCTTTACACTTTCTTTGAGGATGAGTTCTTTATACTGCATGATTTGTCAAAAGACAAGTATAAAAACTTCATGTAAGGTTATTAATAACACTTCTAATAACTATTATCTTCTTTTTTCTTTTTGGCAAAATCAAAGATTAACCATAATGAATATAAATTTTCTACCTTAAATTAATCTCATAAGCTAATAATTATATATTTAATATTATTACTTCTATTTTTAATTTTTTGTTTCATTATAATTTTTTATTTTGACCTACTTTATCTTGCATGTTTATAAAGTTCAAGTAAAGATGAATAAATTGTCTCTCAAAATAAAAACATATATAGAAACTATATCAAGAAAATATTTAAGTTAAAACAAATTGTGCCAAAAAAATTGTAACTAAAAGCTTTTATAATATTTCAAAATTTTATATAATTGACTATATAAGAATGATAGATAGAGTTATTGAAAAAAAATTGTGCCAAAATGATTGTAACTAAATACTTTTATAATATTTCAAAATTTAATATAATTGACTATAATAGGAATGATGGATTGAGTTATTAGAATGTAATACATTAATATTTTTTTCTTTTTATTAAACTTTTTTTATGAAATAAGCAAAATTATTAAATATGGAGGATTTTTATCAAAATGATGGAATGCTTAACAAAACGCCAATAGTTATACTTCTAACATTATTTGGTCTGATCTCTTTGCACTCATATTAACTAAAATATATTTTTAGACTAACTAATATGTTTTAACAATGGATGTTACGCTTTTTAATGATCAAATTTATCCCCTTGTTAATGTTGGATTAAAATTTATCTTTAACGACTTAAAAAAATTCAATCACTATAAGTGTATTTATAATGACCAAAAAAATTTTGGTTACTATAAGTGTGTTTATAACGATCTAAAAAAATTTAGTCACTATATGTATATTTATAACGACCAGAAAAATATTTGGTCACTATAAGTGTATTTATAATGATCGAAAAAAACTTTGATCACTATAAGTGTATTTATAATGATCGGATTCATTTCCCTTTGTTAAGAAATGGTCATTAAAAATCTTTTTTCTTGTAATCTGTTTGCAAACCAAACGATCCCTTAGGTTTTTAGGTTCAATTTCGAGCAAGGAAATGATAATGTGGCTAAACTAGACCTAATCAGAATAATCACAAAAGTATCAAATTCCTCACAAGCAACAAAAAGAAGAATAATAAAATAGCTATAGGATAGCCAGACACTTATTGAGAAACCAAAAAAGGCTTCACTACAAGGTAGAGTTTCTTGAATTGTGAAGTTTTTGCATCTATGTTCCTCATCCTTTACATTCGAATATCAAACACACAAACCTTCTTATTTACAAAACAAGCTGCAACCTTGTTTCGTTCCTTGTTCCAACTCATATAAAAAAACCGGTATCGCCATTGTATGTTCTTACAACCTTGGCCTCCTTCATTGACCATATATTCATGGATTTATCCAATGACCTACTTGCCAAGTATTCACTATTCGGACTAAATGCAATAGTGTAAACAGGTTCACTGGATTCAAAATGGAAGAGAACCTACATAATAAACAACAAACACATTCAGCAAGAATAAAGATAATCATTTACCTCGTTCTCGCTCCACTCTCTCCTGGCCCCCCCACATCCCTACCCAAATAAGCGGAATAGGTATATAGGTATTGATAATTCAATTGAGTATGAGTAAACAAGAAGAACTTTGTAGACATGCGGTCAAACCTCAAATTATGTCCTTCCGAAACCATTACATCACAACTAGGAATTTCATATGGCAAAGAAGTTGAGGTTTAACAGATATCCACAGGCTTCAAATCTATCTTACAACAAAAGAAAATATCGTATCACAAAACAATTGAAGAGATGCTTAGAAGTATTAGCTACATGGTCAAAATTCTTGCATTCATAGGAATGTATTACTGCTAGCTTTTTCGTGTTCCACATGTCCAATAACCTCTTTCTGTCCCCTTATCTTTGAATCCATAATATTATCTCCGCGGGGTTTTTCTTTAATATTGTTTTTTTCTTTCTCCTTGTTCTTTTTACTCCTTTTTCTATCCCTTTCACACTCTTTTTCTTTTTATTGTTTCTCCTTCTCCCTTTCTCTAGCAGGTTCTCATTTGTGGTCCCTCTTATGGTCAGCATTTGCCTTATCCTTCCACCTAGATATATCTTTATGAAACTTTTCCTTTTTCTCTTTTATTATATTTTGCAACTCATTTACATTCTTTGTGATGAGATCTAAAGGTTCTAGAAATTGTAAGTCATCTATATTGGTATCATCCAGCATTATGTTCCTTAGTTATTATGGTTAGTTTAGAGTTATCATCCTAAATACCCTTTGGACATATTTAAAAAAAGCATCCAGGTGGAACTAGATTTCTATCTATTGTGTTCTTATTGATTCCTGCCTCGTACCCAAAAATATAAATATTGAATGTGAAAATCCTGAAAAATGTATCAGCAAAACTAGAAGCCTGTTTAGACACTACCATACTAGTCCATCATGATCAAAGTCAAAGTGCCAGCCAGCATAATAATAAATCATATTCAATGAAGCAACAACTTGTGTCATAAAATACCAATTATAAACTAGAGTGTCTTGATCACCTTGAAAGATCACTAAAAGTAGCTAAACTTTTAGCTGTTCAATCAAGTAAGAGGAGTTGAGTGCACCCATATAACAAGCAAAAACTAAACCAATAATTGAAATAGCACGAAAATGGAAGCTTCTAAACCTCCTTTAATAGATTATGAAGCCCATGAAAATGGAAAGATGAGGGTACTCCAACCTTAACACCTACCCTAGAGGTATAAAGGCTATTTTTGATAGTCCTTTGGCATAAAAGAAAAATAATGCACTAGAATAATTACAAGCAAATTGAAATGAACCCAAAAAGTGCCCAAAATCGTAATTTCCACATATCTCAAAATCTGTGCATAATATCAAAAATTTAACTTCATGTTCTTGTTTAGGAGGTCAAATTATGGGAAACAGGTCTAACCCCAAATTAAGAGAAAATGTAGCAAAATTTAAAAATCACAAAAATGCGATTTCTAGTGAGGTTTTCGCTGTAATGACCCTGAAGGTCATTTTTGGTATTTTTAGCCAAATAACTATTTTTGTACTTATTAAAAGTTATCTTGACTCATTATTGGCTAATGCTAAATGTCAGATTTTGAATGTATAGTGATAAGATTGAGTTTTTCAAATGAATGAGTTTTTAAAGGCTTAAGTTGGAGATATTTGAGTTTTCTGGCCATTTTGAGTTTCAATTGTCGGATCATGATTTTGTCTAAAGTTTCAATTTCAATCAATCATGATTTTGGAGTTAAAATGGAGATTTTAGGTCTAAAGTTGCATTTTTAATTGTTACTAGAGCCAAAGTTTGACTTTGGTCAACATTCGAGCTTCAAAGGTCAGATTGAAATTCTGAAAATTTTAACAATTTCTTATGGTCAAACTAATGCTAGAAATGACTTAGTTGTAATTTTTAGAGCTTCTGAGAATATTTTGAATTTTTGAGTCTAAAACTAGTTTGGCTGAACTTCCTTAGATTTTTGGCCAAGGAGGCCTAAATTTCAAATTCTGACAATTCTGTTGGATTCGGAACATCGATTTTGGTCTAGGAGAATCTTTAGTTTAGTTCCCGGGGTTTTTGTATGATTTTGACCTATCGGTAGATTTTAATATTGGGAAATGAGACCTACATAAGCATAAAACGATCTCTGTTGGAAATTTTGACTACACCATTGAGTCTGGAATGTTGTTTCCGATAAGATTTCATATATGGATTGTATTTTTTTCAACTTTGGATGAGGTCAGAGCATTGAATTTAAGTTTGAGAGGTTGCTAAAAATGCTGAAATAGGTGGGTGATGTGGCCCAATCAGGTTCTTCCACGTGGCAGACTGTTTCCCAACCCTAAAAGCTGCAAATTTATGCAGAAATTTGCAAAATTTTTGCCCTAAACATCAACCTACGATTTCTCTCTCAATTTTGATCGGATTTGAGCGATTCAAAAGACTAAATTTTATAATTTTCCAAGGAGAACAACATAGGAATTTCAGAAACTGATTTTGGTGCATCGTTTGAGGTAAAATTTGTGATCTTGTTGCTATATTTTTAATATATTCTGAAAATTTTAACATGCGATTTCTTCCTCGTATTAGCTCCATTTTTTAAATGGTTTTGGCCGTTGAGTTCCTTATCACTTGGGGAACATTTTTATGTATAAATTTCCAGATTCTGATGGTATTTTTTGATGATAAAATTTTTGGACCGTTCTACCCTTTTCACCTGAATTAGTTGATATTTTTGTCGTTAGATGTATTATATAATTATGATGCTATATTTGAATAGTTTTTTGTGAATTGGAGTGTCATAGAAAGGGAAAAACTTTGGAAGTGACGTGATTCGAGATTTTATATAAGGCAAGTGGATTTCTAACCTTTTGTTAAAGATATTGAACCTCGTATGCTCCAATGTGTATCCAATTGAGTATTTTGGGGTAGAGATGAATTTATGTAGGCTTTGATTGAAATATTTTGAATTGGATAATTATCCTATGGTGATATTTGACTTGTGAATTAATGATGGAGATTTATTATATGTGAAAATAGTGATTATTTGTCATTGATATTGAAGTGATACTTATTTTTAGATGTGAATGTTGTTAAGGTTGTTATAGTATTGAGATTGAGGATATTGAAACATTTATGGTATTGAGCTACCCATTCTTGATTTGAGATATATTGTTGAATTTGTATTGAGACTATGTTGTTGTGAGTTGTATTAAAATTTATCATCTCCTCATTATTGTGTGAACATGCCCATTTACATTGACTTTGCGATAAGTGTTATATGAACATGAAAAAGAAGAAGAATTAAAGGAGATGTACTATTTCGAGGGACGTGTCATGCGCCTTAATGGATACTATGGTTCGAGGACCGTGTTGCATGCAGCGATGGATACTGTATTTCGAGGGCCATGTCATATGCTACGATGAATACTATATTTTGAGGGTCGTGTTGCACGCTACGACGGATACTATGATTCGAGGGCCATATCGCATGCCGCGACAAATGCATGGACTAAGAGTCCCCTATGGGTCCCAGACTAAGAGGCAGCGGGTGTGTATCACTAGGATAGACATGCATCACTATTGTTTGATATTGCATAACATTATTTGTATCTCACGACATTCATTTCATCCCATAATGCTCTGGCTTGTTATGATTATATGGTGTGCTATTGAGATTGGTTATTCATTATATCCTTTGACTTATTTATGTCTTTACATGATTAGTTTTGGTATTGACTTAATGACACTTGATTTTTTCTCATTATAGGATCGAGCTTCCAGATTATTCTTAAGATGGTTGCTTATGTCGTCAGTAGACCTTCAAAGAATCCATTATTATATTATATTCTATTTCAGAACTAGACATTTGAGACCTATATTTTATTCAACAATTCTGTATTTAGAGGCTTGTACATGTGACACCACTCCTTGGGATAGTTGTAGTTTTGTATTCATATGATTAATTATCATATTAGTCTATTTATCTTTTGCAACTATTGTTATGCTTGGATTAGTAATTGTTAGACTGACTCGCCTTGGTGGGTTAGGTGAGTATCATCACGCCTAAATTTCAGATTGTGACAATTTGGTATCAGAGCCCCAGGTTCATAGGTCTCACATGTGTACAAGCCCAGTCAAGTAGAGTCTTAAGGATCATTGCAGAGACATCTGTTACTTATCCTTAGGAGGCTATGGAGACTGTTAGCAAATTTTCTCTTGTTGTTTATATTCATATCGTGTGTAGTTATTATGTGTCTCGATACGTTGCATAGTTTGATATTCAATCCTACTTAGAGGTAATAGATTTAAGATATAGATGTGTGATAAGCATTGGATTTTCCTTTAATTTGAAATGGCTTGGTTGTAGATGAAATTAGATGAGGTATGTCCAGGGCAAGGTTTCGAACAACGTGGTTGATTTGAAGGAGCTTAAGGAGCAACTTCAAGATCTCTTGAGTTAGGGGTTCATATGCCGAAGTGTAACTCTATGGGGTGCTCTATTTTGTTTGAAAGAGAAATGATAAGTTATATGAGAATGTGTATTAATTACAGACAGTTGAACAAAGTGAGTTGAGAACAAGTATCCTCTCCCTATAATGGGTGACTTTTGACCAGCTTCAAGGTGCAATCGCTCCATTTTTAAAGTGAGTTGAGAACAAGTATCCTCTCCCTATAATGGGTGACTTTTGACCAGCTTCAGGGTGCAATCATATTTTTCAAAATTTATTTGAGATCCAAACATCATCAGCTACACATCAGAGCTTCTGACATTCCTAAGATAGTTGTTTAGATGGGGTGTGGGCACTATGAGTTCCTTGTGACATCTTTTGGGATAGCCAATGCCCTATTCACACTTAGGGAGTTGATGAAGGGTGTATTTCAACTATAATTGGGTTCCTTATTTTTATTTTCATTGATGATATATTGGGACCATTCCAATGCCAAAGAGGATCTTGAACGACACTTGAGGATTGAGCTTCTAAAGGATTATGATGTGACTATCTTATATCATCCGGGGAAGGCCAATATAGTATAACATCGTTAGAGGAATGACTATGTTATTAGTGTAATAATTATGGATTTCCAGTTGTTAAATTTGAAAATGAGGGTTGATTAATATGGACAGAGGATGACATTGTGTTCATTGAAATCAGGATCTCTACTAAGTCTTCTTAGAGTAGGTATATAGCACAAATGACTATGATACAACTGCTACTGATGACATTATGTTCATTGAAAGCAGGATCTCTACTAAGTCTTCTTAGAGTAGGTATATAGCACAAATGACTATGATACAACTGCTATGGTGGTGTCCATGTCTATTTGGCTATGGGCTATAGGTTATGCTACTTTTGCTACCTATCTTATCGGTGGAAGAAGGTATATTATTTTGGTAAGAGATGAAACTAATTTAAGTATGTGTGATAGCTATTCAATGAGACAAAAGCATTAACTATTCAAATATGAACTTCTTAGAGAATATGATGCATTCTAGTGTGAATTTGGTGGGACTTCTAATGTGGTACTAGTAATATACAAGGATAGATGCATTGATCATTGAGAACGGACACTAGTTACTAAGGAATTATCAATTATTGCACTTACTCAAGTAGTGTAGTTTGACATTACCGTCATATTTAAGGGGAATTAATTGGTTGTTACTGTGGATTCTTGGGTTTGGAATCAGTTATAAGGAAAGTTATGGTGGTACATCTTAGAATGGGTATTAATATGTGTAAATGGGTTTCTTTATGGTGTTTGATTCAGTAACTAGTACAACTTGGGTTGCAAATAATGGATACGACAAGGTATATGAGAAAGCATTTGGTAAAGAGTAGGATATGTAATCTCTAAAGAGCTTCGCGATGTGTATTAATCATGATTGAGAAAGAATCAATTGCATAGTATGAATCAGGATTCAAGATTTCATGGTACATTGTATTTGCGATAGTTGATTCTGTTAAGGTACGGACTAGTTAGGAATAAGATGATTAGTTATGTTGGTTACTAAGCATTTTGAAGGGGTTTTGAGCATGGCTTCGATTATGGATTCAATTACTTTTGATGATGAAGGGACTAAATGAAGTTCATTTAATTAGTTTGGTGTAAAGTAAAAGGCAACCTGTTGTGTAAGTTTTTTTTTAAGAAATAATAGCTATAAATGGGTTAGGAGCGAGTACATAAACTTTAGGCAGTAAAGAATTTGAGCATCTAAGATTGGGCCATAAGTATGGGTTAAACATTCAAACATCCTCACAGCATTTATGACAGATACAAGTTAAAAAAGATGAAGAAGATTAGACATCATAGATGGGCCCATGGTTCAGAGTTGTAAATTGTATAAATTTTTTCTTTGAGTTTTTGTGATAATGTAAGGTGGATTGACTCAACATCAGGCTATGAAAGTCTATCAATTTATTTTTAGTAAGTTTGGCTTTGGTTGGAATGACAAATAATGATATGTGAGAATTTGATGGTTCATATTAGGTTGGATTGCTCAATCATAATAAGCGACTCATGGAAGCATTACAGAGAGGACTTATGAGTTCGTTTGTGTCATTGATGACTTTGGATTGGATGGATATTATTTCATACATAGAGGTTAACGTAAACTATCTTAATGGATTATGTTGGTACTTAGTGATAAATGGAGGTTATGTGCTCACGGTATATAGAATTTCTTAGGTGGTCAAGAATTTCTTAAGTTTGGCATGAGGGAACAAGTGTTGGTGTGGATGTTGAGGTATTTTTCTCTTCAAAGAGTTACATGTGGTTGATGTTGATTTTTTTTAATTGAATAGATACGGCTCATGAATAGGGCACCATACTTGATTAGTCTACTACTCCAACATCCAGGTAGTGTTATTTGAGGCTTTATAAATTTGGGAGTGTCATTCACTTTTCAAAATTTATTTGAGATTCAAACATCATCAACTACACATCAGAGCTTCTGACAATCCTAAGATAGTTGTTTGGATAGGGTGTGGGTAGATTATTAGATTTAATGAAATTCTCTCTTAAGACTATATATTGTCAAAGTATTAGAATTGCGTAGCTTAAGTTTAGGGAGGATTATGTTAAGAAAATGGAACTTGAATGAGGTTTGGGATAGTTGGTATACTGCAATTGGCAATTATTATTGAAGTTTGGTTCATTGGCTAGATTATGACTTAGTAGTACTCTTGGAGGACAAATTTCATTTTGGTTCATAAGTATGATTGTGCTGGTGCATTTTGATGTAATGAATCTTAGAAATAAGGTCACTTGGAAGCAATTAATGACTTTGAGAAGGGTATGTCAGCCTATTGGTTACTGCTAGTGAGACACCTCCCTTTGTCTTATGTTCGAGGATGAACATGATTTTTAGCGGTGGATGATATAATAACCTTGAAGGTCCATTTTGGTACTTTCAGCCAAATTACTATTTTTGCCCTTCTTAAAAGTTATCTCGAGTCATTATTGGCTAATGCTAAAAGTCAGATTTTGAAAGTATGCTGATAAGCTTGAGTTTTTCAAATGAAAGAGTTTTTAAAGGATTAAGTTGGAGAATTTTGAATTTTCTGGCCGTTTTGAGTTTCAATTGTCGGATCATGATTTTGTCAATTCCATCCGCTCCAAAATGCCAAATCTGGTCTAGAGAAACTTGCAGAACTGAATTTGGAGTTAAAATAATTCTAGGGGAAATGAGACTTTGGACTTACGCTATGGGGATATTGTAGGGAAGAGGATTAACATGGATTACATAGCAAATAAAGTCTAAGGTCCGGGTAAGTATGACTCATGCTATGATCGGAGCCAAAGTTTGACTTTGGTCAACATTCAGGCTTCGGAAGGTCAGATTGAAATTCTGAACATTTCAGCAGTTACATATGGTCAAACTAATGCTAGAAATGACTTAGTTGTAATTTTTAGAGCTTCTGAGAATATTTTGAATTTTTGATTCTGAAACTAGTTTGAATGAGCTTTCTTAGATTTTGGGCCAAGGAGGCCTAAATTTTGAATTCTGACAATTTCGTTGGATTCGAAATGTTGATTTTGGTCTAGAAGGTTCTTTCATTCAGTTCCCGAGGCTTTCGTGTGTTTTTGACCTATCGGTAGATTTTGATATTGGGAAATGGGACCCACATTGGCATAAAATGATCTCCGTTGGAAATTTTGACTACACCATTTAGTCCGGAATGCTTTTTTCGATAGTATTTCATATATGGATTGTATTTTTTTCAACTTTGGATGAGGTCTGAGCATTGAATTTAAGTTTGAGGGATTGGTAAAAATGCTGAAACGGGCGGGTGACGTGGCCCAATCAGGTTCTGCCACATGGCAGATCGTTCCCCAACCCTAAAAGCTGCATATTTATGCAGAAATTTGCAAAATTTTGCCCCAAACTTCAAGCTACGATTTCTCTCTCAATTTTGATCGGATTTGAGCGATTCAAAAGACTAATCTGGATTTGAGCGATTCAAAAGGCTAATTTGTATAATTTTTTGAGAAGAACAACATGGGAGCTTCAGAAATTGATTTTGGTGCGTCGTTTGAGGTAAAATTTGTGATCTTGCTGCTGCATTTTTAATATATTTTGAAAATTTTAACATGCGATTTCTTCCTCGTATTAGCTCTTTTTTTTAAATGGTTTTGGTTGTTGAGTTCCTTATTACTTGTGGAATATTTTCATGTATAAATTTTCAGATTCTAACTGTATTTTTTGGTGATAAAATTTTTGGACCATTTTATCCTTTTCACTTGAATTAGTTGATTTTTGTGTCGTTAGATTTATTATATAATTATGATTCTGTATTTGAATAGATTTTGGTGAATTGGGGTGTCATAGAAAGGGAAAAGCTTCGGAAGTGACGTGATTCGAGACTTTATATAAGGTTGGTGGATTTCTAACCTTTTGTTAAATATTTTGAACTTCGTATGCTCCAATGTGTATACAATTGAGTATTTTTGGGTAAAGATGGATTTATGTAGGCTTTGATTGAAATATTTTGAATTGGGTAATTATCCTATGGTGATATTTGACTTGTGAATTAATGATGAAGATTTATTATATGTGAAAATAGTGATTATTTTTATTGATATTGAAGTGATACTTATTTTAAGATGTGAATGTTGTTAAGGTTGTGATGGTATTGAGATTGAGGATATTGCAACATTTATGGTATTGAGTTACCCATTCTTGATTTAAGATATATTGTTGAGTTTGTATCGAGACTATGTTGTTATGAGTTGTATTAAAATTTGTCATCTCCTCATTATTGTGTGAACATGCCTATTTGCATTGACTTTGTGACAAATGTTATGTGAACATGAAAAAGAAGAAGAATTAAAGGAGATGTACTATTTTGAGGGACGTGTCGCACACCGCGATGGATACTATGACTCGAGGATTGTGTCGCACACCATAACAGATACTATATTTCGAGGGTCATATTGCATGCCACAATAGATACTATATTTTAAGAGTCATGTCGGATGCTGCTACGGATACTATTATTTGAGAGTCGTGTCGCACGCCGCGATAGATGCATGGACTAAGAGTCCCCCATGGGTCCCAGACTGAGAGGCAGCAGGTGTGTATCACTAGGACAGATATGTATCACTATTATTTGACATTGCATAGCATTATTTGTATCTCACGGCATTCATTTCATCCCATAATGCTCTGGCTTGTTATGATTATATAGTGTGCTATTGAGATTTGTTATTCATTATATCATTTGACTTGTTTATGTCTTTACATGATTAGTTTTGGTATTGACTTAATGACACTTGATGAATTAGCGAGAACTTGATAAATTGTGTTCCTTATGTCGTCAATAGACCTTCAAGGAATCCATTATTATGTTATGTTATATTTAAGAACTAGACATTTGAGACATGTATTTTATTTGAGAAATCTGTATTTAGAGGCTTGTACATATGACACCACTCCTTGGGATAGTTGTAGTTCGGTATTCATATGATTAATTATCGTATTAGTCTAATCATCTTCCGCAACTATTGTTATGTTTGGATTAGTAACTGTTAGACTGACTCGCCTTGGTGGGTTAGGTGAGTATCATTACGCCTGAATTTCAGGTCGTGACATTCGCGCCCCTGGCGTGTCGCGCCAAGGGCACACCTCAGTGTAAATTTTGTGAGTTTTTTATCTTGGTCCAAGACGTTTGGATATTGGGCTTAAACTTTCCCATGTGTGACAATACCTATACTTAGCCTTCTCATATCATTCAAGACATTCCCAAATACTCTCTCAAACCTTTAGACAATATTTCATCTCCAAATTTCAAGTCCCAAAACTCATCCGGATCTTAAGGTTCTCATTCAAGCATCAAGTCTCCATCTCCAATATTCTTCACGGATTCTCCAAAGTCAAGGTATGTGGGTTTCTTGCACCCATGATACCCAAGCTTTCTTTTACCTAAAATTAAAAGATTTAAAGTTGATTTACTCATGGGTCTTACTTATTATGAAGTTCACTACACACTATGTTAGGGTTTCATGAAATTATGATTGTTTTAGCATGTTTTGAGCTATGAACCTAAGATCTAGTGTGAGATTTGATGAAGGGTTTTGCTTGAGGGTGTTACCAAGTATCTATTGATTGTTTTACATTGAATTTTCTAGCATGATTTCACTCTTAAATTGCATAATTTTATACTAGCACTATAGACCCGCCAAGTGTTTGATAAAATGTTCGACATGTCTTATGTGTTGAATGACTATATGATGATTAAAGGAATGCATGTATATGATATTATCTCTATAGTATTAGGAATTGACCAAGCCTCACTCAGGAGGTTGTAGGCCTAGGTAACCTTGTTGAGGGGTTTCAACCTCGATTGCCTTGCTCAGGAGGTGGTAGGCCCGTGTAGCCTTTTTAAAGGGTTTGTACCTCGATTGCCATGCTTGGGAGGTGGTAGTCCTATGCAACTATGTTGAGCAGTTTGTATCTTGATAACTATCTTGGGGGGTTTGTACCTCATCAACCATCTTGGGGGGTTTGTACCTCATCAACCTTGTTGGGGGGTTTGTACCTCATCAACCAATGGAGGGGATCGTACCTCATTCACCTCTCCAAGGGAGTGTAGGCCTTGGATGTTCACTAATAATGGTCTCTCCTTACACATGTTTTATGTTCTATATAAGCATGATTTTACTTCAATCATCATTCATACATGCCATATTGTTAATATGTTAACTATTGCCTATTATTATGCTTTTTGGTTTATGATTCCCATCTCTTGTTGCATTGTATCCAACATACTTAGTACATTCAGACATACTAACGCATATTTTATGCCTACATGATGATACAATGTAGGAACTAAAGCCCCACTTGATCATCCTCCTCCACATGGCTAGTATGATCTATCTAAAGCTAGTTGGTGAGTCCTCCATTCTGGGGACAATGTTTATGCTCTTATGTTATGCATTACGACTCTCTTTTTTTATTATATATTTGACTATGAGGGTGAGTCCGATTGCTTATCTTGGCCCCCGCTAAGTTCTATGTTAGAGGTATTGTTGGATATGTTATGTATAATGCTATGAGCTTGACTCTCTCTGGACTCATGATGTTTATAATATGAAAGTTGTCCCTTAGCCCCAGTTACCCCTATTTACTATCTCTTTTTGTATTTTATTACTTCTGTGATCAACGATGTGTAATGATATCTTAAGACGCTTGCTTGGGGTCCTTTCGAGTTTCTCCATGCATTGTGTCACGTCTAGGCCCTAGGCTTGGGTCATGACATAAATGTTTACTTTGCTTAATTTAAATCTTCTAACAACAATATTAGACCTAGTGGAATCTGGAGAGGATAAATTTTAAGAGGTTATAAAGACCATTGTTTATGAATCAATGGTGGAATAAAAAAACATATAGGCTAGACTATTACTACTCCATCTAATATATATACTGCAAAAATGGTTAGAGGGAATTTCGGGAGACATGATATTAAAGAATGAGACATTAGAATTAGAAATGTTTTCATTCCAAAAGATATTTTAAATGAAGTGCCGACTGTTGTATGACTATACCCTTCAACTTCAACTATTACATCCTCATTGACAAGAGTTGTAGGGTGGAAGCATGTAGATGTATGTTATGAGGGTTATTATGAGGGTTTTTATTATAAGGTTCTTTATTTAATTTATTATAGGGTTTTAGGTCCAGGATGTCGTCATACCATGCTTGTGTAATTAATTTATTAATTTCTTCTTCTTCATATTCTATGATTTTTTCCCATATTATTTTTCTTATTTCCATTTCTTGTATTTTATTTAATATATAGAAAATAAGTATTTTATGTTCACTGGTAAAGTAGTTATTATCTAAGGTTGCTAAGGGAGGTGTAGGTGTATTTATTTTTAATATAAACAATAAGCTTTTAAAGCAGTAAAACATAGAGAAATAGAAGGAGCTAACGAAAGTAAGGATGAGTTGGGCTTGCATAAGGATATAAGGAGTGGTTGAAGTAAAACACAACTTTGGAAAGAAGTGAGTAGAACGAATTGATGAAACTAAGAAGGCAACTCACACAAAGAAAAGCGTTGGTGTATCATCTAAGGGTGTAACTTGGTATTTTAAGAAACTGAATGTTGAACAATGTTCTTCTACATTGTTTGGCTAAGAGTTGTAGATTTTCAGTTTTAGGAGTTTTCCTTAAATTGTAAAATTGATGTAATCTTAGTTCAGTGAATTATAAATTGAAATATGTTGTTGTCTCATGTTAGGGAATTTGAAGACATTGGCATAAAATACCTTAGTAGGTTGTGTAGTTTTAGGAATTTAAGTTTATAATTCCTTAGATTACTTAGCTTTGCAATCAAGTGTTGTTGTAAGACTCATTGAAATCTAGTGAAGATTTTGAGTAAATCATGCAAAGGACAGGTACTGATTTTTACTCCTTTTGTGAGTCGGGTGTTTCCACGTAAAAATTAGCGTGTCCTTTAGTACTATATTTACTACTTTCTAAAACATGTTAGGCTACTTGTTTCACTCAGGAAAATAGTTAAGATGTTTAACTACAGAGTAGGAGAATAACACATTAAAATACAAAGAAAACATCAACAATAAAAACATACCCAGTGTAGTCCAGCGAGTGGAGTATAGGGAGGATAGGTTGTACACATACCATAAACCTTACCTTTGAGGTAGAGAGGTTGTTTTGATAGACCCTTGACTTCGAAGAATGCTTATGCACTAGAATGGTTATAGGAAAATGTTTGCTTTGGCAAATTTAAATTTTCTAACAACAATAATATACCCAATGAAATCTGGGGAAGGTGAATTGTAAGAGGTTATAAAGACCGTTGTTTGTGAATGAATGGTGGCATAAAAAGACATATAGGCTAGGCTACTACTACTCCCTCTAATATATATATACTGAAAAAATGGTTAGCGAGAATCTTGGGAAACATGATAGTATAGAATAAGATGTTAAAATTAGAAATGTTTTCATTCAAAAAGATATTTTGAATGAAGTACTGACTATTGAATGACTAATTTACCCTCCAACTCCAACTATTACTTCTATATGGATAAGAGTTGAAGGTTAAATTTTTTATATCGTATCTAAAAATGAAGAAATGGATTTAGAATTACATGAAATTTTTAGATTTGGTAATATATCACAACACATTTAATTTACTGAATTCAAACTTTATTATTTTTACTATTTTAAATTTATAGGACCTAGTAGTTTTGCATATATACATAATTTTTTGATTTGCAGGATCTTTAGAAACTTACAATGATAGAGTCACTCTATTCAAGTGAAAACCTTTACAAGCAACCACGTTTGGGATGAACAAAGACTACAAGATAAGTTATCGCAGTGGTTAGTCCAATATATAATTAAGAAAACTTTGTTAGCCCAAGATCACTAACTAAAATAAAAAAATTCAATTAAAAAAGAGGAAACTAGAAAGGAGAAGGATGATTTTGAAAATGAGAACTTGATAATGGAAGAACATTCTTGAATTGCTATCAATTTGGATTGATTGCAATTGACTATGATCCCCCTATTTATACTTATGTAAGGATACTTTTAGAGATTAAGAATCTAGACTATTTGAATTTCTAACATCTTCTATAATTATCTTCCTCAAATATATAATACTTTAGACTGTCTAGATTTTATTATGTACAAATAGAAGATATTTCTCTATTAAATTCTAAAGTGTTCTACTAAATGTCCAGAATCTTCTTACCTCCAAAAACTTATCCTTATTTTCACACTCTCCCTAAAAATGATTTTTGGAAAGTAACCACACTTGTCATGGAAAAATTTAAATAAAGCTTTGAGCCATGTCATGGTGAATTCTCAACAGTTTCTTCCATATTACTCCTGTTTTTCAAATGATGAAGATTCTTTATCATCAATTGATCCATATGAATTATCTCCTTGTTAAGTTCTGTGACTCTCCCTTTCTCTTAGCTTATTAATATTTGTACAATCTGGATAAACTTCTGTGATGGGTAAGTTTTGTACTCGAGAATTCAAGATTCTGGAACCTGCTCTTTCTGATGCTGTTAGAATTTGTATTGTGGCGTTTTGGGACCATTAAGAAAATGGGGACTAATGTGTCATTTTTGGAAAACTCGAGACTAAAGTGTAATTATTGGAGACTTGGGGACTTAAGTAGAATTTTAAAAACTTGAGTTGTTGGAATTCATATGTTTTAACTGTATCCTTGCTTGTCCTCAATTAGTTCACGTAGGAAAAGTCTGGGGACCAAAGTGTACATTCCAAGACTTGAATTCCTATGAAATAAAAGGTGGTCCCATTTTATAGTGTGTAGCTTCCCCATTGGTCCAAGTATTGTACACTTGGCCATTTGCGAAGTTGTCTTATATCTATATATATGTATAATAGAGGGACTAGATCATTCTCTCCCATACTTAGCCAAAAATGCCAAGCAAAAACATAGCCAAACTGAAGCAACCCCTCGGGTTGCTATAGTAAAAGGAAAAAAATTTGCAATTTTTGATTCTTTAACTATTTTGACGCTACAAGCCTAGTATATTGGACCCTCTAAGTAGCGTGGAAGCGTTGGTTGGTCAAGAAAATACTTCGTATTGCGGAATTGGCATTTTGAATTCCTTGAAGGAGTTTGTAAGGTATGTGATTTTAATCTTGTTTTAAGTAAATTTAAAGCTTGTATGTGTGTCGGAGTGTATTAAATTGAAAGTAAACCTTTAAAGTTTGCTTGTTAAAGTGAGTTGTAAGCTTGGGGAATTGGGTTCCAAAATGGGGGCACATATGTATATGAAATTATATTGTTATAAAATCATATGATTGTGTTTAATTGACGTGATAATAATCTTTGTTGGGTGAAAGAAGTATTGAAAATTGGTTGTATGTATACTTGAGAAGTTGGTCGAATTGGGGTCCTTGTATGTAATGAATTGTTATGTTTTAACATTGGGAGTATACACTTGACATTTGGGTGATGTAATATGGTTCTTGGAGTATATAGGAGTGTTTGAATATGATAGTTATCCCTCAGTTCGTATTT
>DF361434.1:31516-51841 GCA_000787875.1 Solanum virginianum | reverse complement strand
TTTTTGTGTTAATCTTACAGAAAAGTTAGGTTGGCATGATTTTGAAGAAACATTATAGATTTTGCTGAAGCATAGGTCATACGAGCCCACCTACGAGTCGTAGCTCACTCTATGAGTTGTAGCTTGTGTCGTAGCAAGAATCAGAGACCAAAATTCAAAATTTTCCAAGTGAAGGTCACCCCTACAAGCCCAGCCTATGAGTTGTAAGACACACTACGACTCATATAGGTGGACTCGTAGCAAAAATTAGAGAGCCAAAATGTTGGACCAAAAACTGAAGACCAAGGCTATGAGATAAATATATGAGTCGTAGCTCAAGCAACGACTCATACCTATGGGTCATACTATTTTAGTCCAAGATGCCAAGAACCTGATACGAGACCCTAACTATGACTCGTAGGTCATCCTGCGAGTCGTAACTGCAAGACTTATCAGCTGCCAACTATCTTTTCTATGTAAATTCTAGGGTTATTTTATACATAATATATATAAAATTAATTCGCCATTGCACCTGCGAGTCGTAACTGCAAGACTTATCAGCTGCCAACTATCTTTTCTATGTAAATTCTAGGGTTATTTTATACATAATATATATAGCTTAAGTTAGGTTTTTGAGAGGAGTTCAACCAACATTTTTTCTGCTTGATTTCTAGGGTTGTTTTGTAAATACTATAAATAATTTAAGTTAGGTTTTTTGGGGAGTTCGAACAGTAGACATCTCTCAATATAATTTTGAAGCTTTTCTTAGGTTTTAGAGTAGATTAGTGTTCTCTTTGGGAAAACTCATTTGGGGATTGCAAATCTTGCCTTGTACTCATTGTTGATCAATCAAGCTTATGGATTTGCAACTTATGGTGCCTATATCCTTCATTGTTATTGGTGAAACTCTCAACTATGTCTATTATATGCATTTTTATGTGTTTTGCTTTAGCCATGAGTAGCTAAGCATCCACAACTTATGGTTGTGGGAACTATGGGTAGTTGACTTGAAATAACCTAGTTTTCTTGCATTTTTATGATTGGGGTTTGCATGTATTATCTATTTCCCTTTGTTTTTATTGTTGTTTGGTGGTGGCTAACACCAAACCCTGCCTACTATCACGATCCCGACCAAGGTAGTGCTGAATAGGAAAAGGGAAGTAGATGACGGAATTCGATTGGTGTGTTCTCATCTAATCAACCAAACCCGACCAAAAGGAGGTTGACTGGGACTATTGGCAACGGTTAGTTGGCATAAGGAAAGTAGATGACAGGACTCAATTGATGTGTTCTGTCTAATCAACCAAACTTGACAAAGGGGAGGTTGACTGGGATAATTAGTAATAGTTAGTTGGCATGCCATGGTGGTCGACCAAGCGCCATGGTGAAATTCGACCTTCACCTTCACAAGAGGGCTGGAAGAACCTAAGTTACCGTCCTACATGTGACTCTCCAATTATAGTTATGTATCTAGGGTAATCAAGTTGATGAACCATGGGGAACACAATTCCTAAGTTGTTCCCAAAATTGAGTGTTTCCTTGCGTTATAGTTAGTGTTTGTTTTAGTTTTTTTAATCACAACCCCGGGAAACACAATTCCTAAGTTGTCCCTAAAATTGAGTGTTTTCTCACATTTTAATTAGTGTTTATTTTATTTTATTTTTTGAATCACAAAAATCCCCTATTTAGAGATTGTAGTCATAAATACTAGAAATAATTAGTAGTGAAGTCTTGTAATCATGCTCTGTATTCCCTGTGGATTCGACCCTAACCTCGATTAGGTTAATTCGACCCTAACCTCGGTTAGCAACCGCTTTCTTATTAGAGCGTGACCATCATAAAAAATTATGGCGCCGTTGCCGGGGAATATGACTAGGTTTTGATTTGATTTCACTATTTGTTAATTCTAGTGTTAATTTCTAGAGTCTCCTATATTTTACTTTTTTGTTTGTTTTTGTTAGTTTATTTTAGGTGCAGGTTGGCTGGCACTATGACTGAGCAAACGTACTTCATTGGAAATGACTTGTTGGAAACTTTGCAGAGGCGCACCCTATTTTATAGGCAAGAGTCCGAGGATCCCCAAATCCATCTACAAAATTTCACTCAAACATTGAGGGGGGTCCTTCGGACAAGATATTTTGCTTGGGAGGCCATGGCTCTTCAGATTTTCCTTATGACTCTCTCGAGTGAAGTTGCGGAATGATGATCATTCTCCTACCGAATGTTTCCTCTAACTGGGGGGAAATACAGAGAGTCTTCCTTATGAACTTCTATAGAGAGTCCAATCTACAGAACAACATCTGTAATTTCAAAAGAATGCTAGGAGAACCTTTGGTAGTAGCCTGGGAAAGATACAAGTAGTGCTTGGTAGCAAATCAGAAACATGGTCTGACTAATAATGAGTTGGTGGCTAGCTTTTACCGAGCATTACCCTCTTAACAATAAGGGTAGGCTGACGCATTGTTTGGAGGAGTCTGTTGGGAGTTCATAAGACGACCATTTAATGAGATCACTGAGAGCATGGACAAGCTATCTGTAGTTGCCCAACTCTACTAACCCCTTCAAGGGCAAGCCAGCCCAACCATTAGTGTATCTACGGGAGCCTCTAGTAAAACTAAAAGCGATAATGTTGCACATTGGATGAGGTTACCTCACCAGTATTGTATCACTGATAAGTTGACCCGGATTGAGCATATGCTTGAACAAGTTCTGACCAAGGTAAATCAGCAAGATGACATTGTCAGGAAGATAAAGTTTGATGTCCTCAAATGTAATTACAAAGTGGAACAACAAACTATATCGATGCAAAGTCTAGGTGATAGGATTGAGCAGCTCACTGAGTAACTAGATGCAATGCAGGATGAACAAAGGAAAAGTAGAAGAAGCAGTGATAGAGCCCATGAGGAAGTCTGAGTACTCATGAATGACTGGGTCAAGCCACGGCGTTAAACAAAGCACTTCTTGGGAGGCAACCCAAGCATTTTGATAATTGTTTGTTTGTTTGAAACTTAGGGTGCTAGAGTAGTTATTTGTTTTAAATTGAAAGACATTGATACAGTTAAATATCTTGGGAATTATTGTGTTTTGAGATTTGGTTTGTAGGTAAGAATTGAAGAACTGAAGATCTGAAAAATGACACTTGGAGCAGCCTCTACGATCAGGCCTCACTACAACTTGTAGCCATGCATCGTAGAGGGAATCAGTGAGTAGCAGAAGTTGGCACACACACTACGAGCCAATCGTAAGACTCGTAGTACACACTACGAGTCATAAGTGAGGTTCGTAGTGCCCAGGTAAGATTTCTAAATTTTTATAAGTGTTGGGATGATATGACACCGGGACCTATGACTCGTAGTCGGGGTCTCGTAGCCCTAATCTGCAGAATTTTAAAGGCCGACCCAGTTTTATTTAAAAGGGGCTCAAAATAATATTTGACCCCCAAATTCATTTTCAAACCCTAAGAGGCGACGAAAAAACATTTCCCTATTATCCACGTTATTTTTCCAACCAAAATCCCGACTACCCACATCATTTTTCGGTGAAAATTCTGGCAAGGTTATTGTTCTTTAAGGTTTCGATGCGGGTTTGAGTTTCCTTTGCTTTGGTTCACTTCTCCAATAGATTGGTAAGCTCTTTGGTTATATTTAACAATCTTTGGCTATGAGTTAGTTCTCTATATAAGTATATGTTTGGTTGGATCATGTTTAATCATGCCATTCAGTGATTATTGAGCTAGACTTGTAATCTAGGGTTTTTAAGCTTTAAAGAGTTAAGTTGTGAATTGAACCTTGTTGAAATTCTTGAGTGGGTGATTGTGAATATGAAGTTTGTGATCTAGGTCATGTAATATGTGATCATTGCCTTCTCATGGTCTAAATGGTTATCGGAGTTGGACTTTAGAAAGTGTGAGTGTGATGCCTATGATTTAGCATGTGGGATTTGATCAAATTGTTGTGTATGAAAATTGTATCCTTTAGAGTGTTTTGTGGTTGTCAAGTGTTAGTTTGCAAAGTATATTATTTTCAGTGTGCTTGATGTAATGCGAAATTAGTTTCAACTCTTGGGGATGATGGTCGTTTTGAATGTCTGATATTGGTATGGAATCGATTATGTTCTATGTGGCTTTGTATTGTTCTTATGTGCTAAATTTGAATTGAATTGTATGGTTGATTTGTGCTTTGTGTGGGAAAAAGTTAGGCATTACAGGTGACTTCTATGCTCAGCTATGAGGCACTCCTACAACTCGCAAGTACCTATATGAGCCATTATAGTGGCCCCTCATAGCAAGCATCAGACACTTGTAATTCTTTCATGTTTCTCATACGAGGCCCATATACGATTCATAGTGCTTGCTGTGATTTATAGTGGAGGTCTCAGAAGGTTTGCTAAGTTTTGAAAATATTTCTGGAAATAGGTACGAGACTAAGACTACGACTTGTAGGTCACCCTATGAGTCGTAACAATGTCTCGTATCTGTGATCAAAAAGTATTTTTAAAGGCACACTGGTTCTACGAGGCTAGTATATGACTCGTAGGTTACCCTATAAGTCGTAACTGTACTCGTATCTGCAAATCTGCAGTTCCATCAGTACTCACTCTAATTTTAGTTAGTTTTTATCCATTGTTCTTTGTTGTGTATTTAATTACCTAAAACATCTTAATGCTCACATGGGTCATTGGTTGGTTTGCAGATACCATGCCTCCAAAGGACAAACGGTCTATCCAAACATTCAGGAAAAGATTGGTAGATCAGTCTTCTGAGACCGAGAGATCTGAGGGCTCGATAGAGGTGCATAGGGACAGAATAGACCCTATGGCAAATGTGCCTCAGACCTGGGCACGTTCAGCTCGGGAGCCTATGGAAGTGAGTAGTACCTCCCAGTCTGAAGAGAAGGTACAAGAGGTTGAGAAAAATGGTTTGCATAGTAGCTTACCACAGATGACTCCCTCATACTTAGGTTCAGAGTCAGAGTCAGAGACCGCTTCTCAGCAGGAGGAGGTCCAATCCCAGCCCCCAACCGATCGCATATGGTGCATCCCTTGGATGAAGGAAATATATGACCAAGGGTTAGAGCCTAATGGGCAAGGCAAGCCGGTTCGCCAATTTCATTAAGAGTCCCGGCTGAATGCCTCAAGCTTAGATAGAGTGCTTAGATTGGATGCGGGGTTGGATAAGTACGGACTACGATGGACCATACAATAGTTTGGAAAATATGCCCTTATGTAGTCTGTGAGTTCTATACGACGTACCTTGCTACACTCCGCTGGGGGTTGCCAAAGAATAAAAGGCCAATTGAGCAGTCGAGGCTATTGGTGGTGACAGTCTGAGGGAGGAAAGTTGACATCTCGGAGGAGATAATCCGACGAGTGCAATTTGGGCCTACTTATATAGCCTCTCAGTCCATCGTGGAGTATGATAGCTGTCTTGAGAAGATGAGGACTGCAGTGACTAGGAAGGACATTTGGGCTAGGACAGAGCTTCTATAGTGGATCGCTAGCCAGATTTGTGAGGGGGGTGTTGAGCCGACGTAGGTCACAAACCACGCAGATCCTATTATAAAAGCCCACATCTCATTCCGAGCCAAGTTCTAATGGTCTATTATCTATTGGTGTATTAGGCCAACTTTTACGTATAATGTGATCACCCTCGAGAGAGTTGTATTGTTGGCCAGCCTTCTAGCTAGGTATGCTATAGATTGGGCCTGGATCATTTCGTAGCAGATTCACGAGGATGCAGCTCAGATGAGCACCTAACTATCATTTTCAGTTCTGATTTATCAACTATGCAGTGCAACAAGCGTTCCTATTGACCCTCACCGGGACCCTCATGTAAAGGCCACACGCATTATAGATCCCATCCTGATAAAGGCTGATGAGAACCTAGTGGCATTACCACGAGCAGCTCTTCTAGCTATTCCAAAGCCATTCCTGGTAGAGCCTCAGACTCCAGGTTCACCTCCAGCTACTACCGGCACTACTTGGCTACTACAGAGCCCACATTGCGGTTGAGATAGAGTCTACACCATCCTTCAACACTCCAGCACTAGCAACACCTTCTTTACAGGTTGACCCTCTTTTCTCTGCTATTACATTTCTAGCTTCATTGCACAGGGTGACTGTAGCAGAGGGCAGGCTATGTGAGCTGTCAATGCAGGCCAATGATAGATCAGATTGTTTGGGACTCCAAGGAGAGGATGAAGGCATATGATCGAGATTTAGTTGATAAGAAAGTCCAAGCAGTGGACACCAGGGTCGATTTGTTTGAGGCCAGAGTTTACAAAAGGCTTGAGGGAGCTAGGTCTGTCGATGCAAGCGCAGTTACTGAGGAGTTGGCCAAATTCAAGGCTGACTTATTATAAATGTTGGCAGCCTCTATTCCAGCCCCGGAAGGAGCACTGGTAGGAGGTGAGGCATTTGATTGGCTCACCGACTGTTCGGACACCCGAGGGAAGAGGCCCCTCGAGCACGTTGACCCAGATCCGACCCAGAAGAAGTTGAGACAGGAGGAGGAGCGCATACCTGAGGAGGTGGTGCAGGAGTCATTTTTGTTGGTGGCTATTTAGAGAGAGAGAGAGCACAACATATCCCACCTAGAGAGGGTACTTCCGGCACTGCAGCAGAGGAGGAGAGACAGCTCCAAGACCCCACAGACCAGCCTGAGACTGGTGTTTGATGCACCTTGATGTTTGACTTCTTTTGACCCCAATGCTCATTTTGTTATGTTGGATACTTTGTTTTCTTTTTAGACAATCTTTTGATTATGTCAGTTTTTGGTTGTGTTTAAATATGTTTATGTTGGATGTTATTTTTAATTCTACTTTGTGTTTAATTTTGGTTTTTTATGGATATCTGTATAAAATTCTATAATATTGTGTTTGGTTTTTGTTCTTGTCTTTACTTTGAGGACAAAGTATCATCTTTTGGTGGGATGGTGTGAGTTATGGATTAAGGTAAAGTCTAAGTAGCCTCGAGTCCATAACTTCCCCTATTTTTGATCCCAAGGTTTGCTTGTCATGTTTCTTTTTTCTTGTGGATGTTTAATTTTCTGTTGAACTGACATGATTAGGTAGTATAGATAATTTGTAAATGCATAGTAATGTTATCTGTTGGCATATATATGATTCTTAACTGTTCTTTAAACTTTTGATAAAAATTTGGTACCCTCAAAATTTTTGAGGTTGTGATTATTGATGCATTCATACATTTTTGAGTATCTGGCAATGTTCGTTCTGATATTGTAAAGGTAAGCTGAGACTGAAAACATGACCAGTGAGTCTATACTTGATTGTGGATGTAATTACCATGTGTGCTGTGAGCTTATTTTGTTGCATTCATGCATCTTGATGGACCTAGAACTTGCCTTGTTACTCTAAAGTTGGTTTGGTGATGTGGGGGATATGTAAAGGATCTTAGGCCTTTGTTCCTTAAGTGAAACCACTTTTAGCCTAAGTGACCCACCAGATGAGTGAGTGAATCCATTGTTCCAAACTTTGAATTTATCATTTACTTATTCTTTCTTGATACCTTGCTAGCTTAACCTTGTTTGATGAAATGTCTTGATATTGGCCCTGGTCTATTCTTGAACATGTGAACCTTGATTGAGGCCAAAGGCCTAAGTTGAGGGTGGCTGCAGTTAGTGGCCCTAGTTTTAGGCATATATATTGTGTACTTCACTTAAGGCTAAAAGCCTAAGTTGAGGGTGGCCCTTATTGTGGCAAAGTAATAATTATAAGGTGAAGAGAAAGAAAGCACTCGAGAAAAGTTCAAATCAAGAGAATAAGGGTGGATTTGATTTAAAAGGGTTGGATTATAAAAGCAAAAAGTGTTGGTAAACATGGTTCAAGGATAACTTTTAGTCACTGCTTGCCCAAAATACCATACCAAAGCGCCCTGAACCTATGTTACAAGCCTATAAGTTCTAAAGTGATCCAACTTGGCTTTATTACCAAGCCAAAATATGAGTATAGAGGTAAGCCTATGGTATTAGTCAGTATGCATTGAATTTCAATAGTGAGAGTGAGAATGCTTCCTTAGTCCCTGAATTCTAAATGTTTTTGAGTGAGTATGAGGGACTTCTTTCCAGTGAGGGCAATTGATGCTCCTTAGCTTGTCAGATTTGGATTGCCAGGTATCTCATTATGTTCCTGTTTACTCAATAATCTTATAATCCTGTTTTGAAAATAGTAGTTGGGTACTTGAATCAGAGAAGTGATATATATGCCTTTAGTTTAGTTGTTATATATTTCTCCTTGTCTATGTAGATTAAGTTATTGCTTGAGGACAAGCAACAATTCTAAGTTGAGGGTATTGATGTGTTGTCAAAATACAACATATTTGGTGCTTGAAACAAGGGATCTTGTGAGTTCTTGAAGTTTCTAAGTTGAGGGTGTTGATGTGCTGTCAAAATACAACACATTTGATGCCTAAAATAGGGGATTTTGTGAGTTCTTGAAGCAACTTTTTATAGTTTTTATGTGTTTTTGTGTTAATATTGCAGAAAAATTAGGTTGGCATAATTTTGAAGAAAAGTTACAGATTTTGCTAAAGCATAGGCCATACGAGCCCACCTACAAGTCGTAGCTCACTCTACGAGTCGTAGGTTATGTCGTAGTAAGAATCAGAGAATAAAAATAAAAAATCTACCAAGTGAAGGTCACCCCTACGAGCCCAGCCTATGAGTCGTAAGACACATAACGACTCATATAGGTGGACTCGTAGCAAGAATCAGAGAACAAAAATAAAAAATCTCCCAAGTGAAGGTCACCCCTACGAGCCCAGCCTATGAGTCGTAAGACACATAACGACTCATATAGGTGGACTCGTAGCAAGAATCAGAGAGCCAAAATGTTGGACCAAAAACTAAAGACCAAGCCTACAAGATAAATATACGAGTCGTAGCTCAAGCAATGACTTGTACCTATGGGTCGTACCAATTCAGTCCAAGATGCCAAGAACCTGACTAGGACTCATAGGTCATCCTACGAGTCATAACTGTGATACTTATTAGCTGCCAGCTATCTTTTCTATGTAAATTCTAGGGTTATTTTATAAATACTATTTATAGCTTAAGTTAGGTTTTTGAGAGGAGTTCGACCAATAGATATTTGAGAATTACATTTTGAAGCTTTTCTTAGGTTTTTAGGGTAGATTATTGTTCTCTGTTGGAAAACCTATTTTGGGGATTGCAAATCTTGCCTTTTACTCATTGTTGATTAATCAAGCTTGTGGGTTGCAACTTGTGATGGCTATCTCTTTCATTGTTATTGGTGAAACTCTCAACTATGTCTATTATATGCATTCTTATGTGTTTTGCTTTAGCCATGAGTAGCTAAGCACCCACAACTTGGAGTTGTGGGGACCATGGGTAGGTGACTTAAAATCACCTAGTTTTCTTACATTTCTATGATTGGGGTTTTGCATGTATTATCTATTTTCCTTCATTTTTATTATTGTTTGGTGGTGGCCAACAATAAACCCTGCCTACTATCACGATCCCGACTAAGGTAGTGACGAATAGGAAAAGAAAAGTAGATGACAGAATTTGATTGATGTATTCTCGTCTAATCGACCAAACTCGACCAAGGAGAGGTTGACTGGGACTATTGGTAACAGTGAGTTGGGATGCCATGGTGGCCGATCAAGTGCCATGGTGAAATTCAACCTTCACCTTCACAAGAGGGCTAGAAGAACCTAAGTTATCGTCCTGCATGTGACTCACCAATTATAGTTATGTATCTAAGGTAATCAAGCCGACGAACCATGGGGAACATAATTCTCAAGTTGTTCCCAAAATTGAGTGTTTCCTTGCATTATAGTTAGTGTTTATTTTAGTTTGTTTTTGAATCACAAATCCCCCTCCCTCCATTTAGAGATTATAGTCATAAATACTAGAAATGATTAGTAATGAAGTCTTGTAATCAAGCTCTGTATTCCCTGTGTATTCGACCCTAACCTCAGTTAGGTTAATTATTGATAGCGACCGCTTTCTTATTGGAGCGTGACCATCATCACAAATCTTTTTTCAATGGGGTGTGGATAGTTATAGGACCCAGTAAATTCTGAGTAACCTTGGCCTTTAACTATTCCAAATTTTGAATCCTAGGAGTTTTCTTGCTCGTATTCTTTTTCCTGAAGGATTTTTACTTTCTGTTAAACCAGCATGTTTAGGATGTTATAGGTAGTATTAACAGTATGTAATACTGATGTCTATGGAATATATTTGTTTTTGGGTGAAAAATGATGCCCACCAAAATTTTGTTAGTTAGTATTGATAGTAGTCATATCTGATTGTTGACAGTGCTTGTTTTGACAAGTGAAGATAAATTGTGATTAAAAGCATGATATGAGAGTCTTTGTTAATAGTGTGATCAGTGTCATGTGTATGTGAGCCTTCTTTGCTAAAATCTTATGTTGTGTTTCAATTCAGAACATTCTCTGTTACCTAACTTAAAATGTAGGTTAATTAGTTAGGAAAAGATCTTAGGTCGTTGTTCATATTAGTCCACTTAGCTGATGTGCTTCTAAAATAATGCACTTTTGATGCTTAAAATTTGGAGTTTTGTGTGTTCTCAATGCAATGTTAGTTGGTTTTATGTGTTTTTATGTTTATATTTGCAGGATTATAGGTTGGCCTTGATTTTGGGAAAAATTACAGAAGTTGCTAATTTTTTGTTGCTACACGAGATCTTTTACGGGTCGTAGGATGGTTTCGTGAACAATTCCAGTGAGGGGCTATTTTTTGAAGTTTATTCTATGAACATACAGACGAGTCGTAGAAGGTTTTATGAGTCGTAGAAGATGGTTTGTGCCCTAAGGATCAGAGATTAGGACTTTCTGAAGTTTCCTCAAACGAAACCCCCTTTACGGTTCGTAAACCACTTTACGAGTCATAGAGGAGTTAAAGTCCAAAACTCCAGCAGCTGAGTATGAGACCTTGATTACGGGCCGTGGAATGCAATACGACCCGTAAATAACTTTCGTATAGCGTGCCGATCATTTCTCCTATTTAGTTTAGGACTTGTATTTTACTTATTATAAATAGGCCTTTTAGGTTATTTTTCAAAAGTTTTCTCCTAATACTCAGAGAACTCAATATTTAGAGAGAGAAAATTGTAAGATCATATTGGAGAGTCTTCGAGAACACTTGCGTTTGAATTCCATCTTTAAGCTTGTGATTGTTATTGAAGTTGGGTTTGCTTGTTCTTAATTCTATTGTGTAAGTGTTAAATTATGTTATATCAATCCATAATTCTTGCATCTACGCAAAGCATGAGCAACTAAATCCACAACTAGGGTTGTGAGAACAATGAAGAACTACCAAAGTAAAATCGGATAATTCATAATTCTTGGAAGGTGTATATGCATGTATTAATTAACTCTATTCGTTTTGCATGTTTTCTGATGGTAGCCAATATTAGAACCCACCTAGTGTTACTGACTGGACCAAGATAGTAATTAATAAGAAAAGAGATTAATTAACAGGATTCGATTGATGTGTTCTCATCTAATCAGCCAAACTGGGCCAAGGGGAGGTTGTATTGGGACTAATAGGTAAGGGTTAGTAATGAAAACTATGGAGATGGGCCAATTCACATAGTGAAATTCACCTCCCACCTTTGACCAAAGGGCTTGGTGAACATAACTTACCGTCCTACAAGCTATACACTAGAAAAGAATTAGGTTATCCGGCAATATTGAGTTGGGGAATTATGGGGAACACAATATCTTAGTTTCTCTCCATATTGACTTCTCTCTTGTGATAGTTAATTTAGTTATATTCTTCATTGATTATTGCAACCCCCCCTCTTTTGGAGAAGTAAATTGGTTGACCATTCAAATTGTAATCAGTTAATTTTCTTGAGTCTACATATTCCCAGTGGGTTCGACCTTGACCTTTGTTAGGTTCCATTTCTTGACAACGACCGCTTTATCCTCTAAAAAGGAGGTGCAACTTGGCAAACATCATTAACCTAAATAACCAACCAAATGTATAATGTATCCATTGATCCCAATGTTTGAGCCTTACATGTACCCTTTTCTTTGTAAAACCCTAAATTGCCTAGCCTTGTTCAATGTAAAATCCAAAAATTGGCCCTGGTCCTTCCTTGAACATTGTGCACCTTGATTGAGGTAAAAAGCTTAAGTTGAGGGTGGTTACCAAAAATGGCCCTGTTCCTAGGTTGCATATTATGCACCTTGACTCAGGCCAAAAGCCTAAGTTGAGGGTGGCTGGTGTAAGGGTAAACACACAAAATGAGGTGAAAGCTAGTGATACATGGAAAAAGGGGTCAAAATGTGCTCTAGGTGCAAGAAAAATGAGTAGATGCCTAATCAATGAGCTCAAAAGAAAAATGATGTGAAAACAAAAGGTAAAAAGTTTTTTTAAAAAAGAGAGTAAGACACCCATGAAAGCTTGAAATAGGAGAAAAGGAGAATGAGGTGAAAAATGACAGTGTTGGTAAGGCAAAAATATAGAAAAACGCAGTGTCAAGGAGGTCCTTTAGTCACTATGTCCCCAAAACATCATACCAAATCCCTTTGAGCCTACATTACAAGCCAATAAATTCCTAAAGTGACATTAGTCCAAATAGTCAAAAGTCATAGTCATGAGTATAGGGGCAACATATGGTATTGAACATGGTATTTGAATGTTTTTGTGAGAGTGAGTGATTTTGTGTAGTCCCGAGCATTGAAGCTGAAAATATCATCATGAGTGAGATATGAGACTTCTTTTTATGAGGGCACTAACATTGGATTATTGATATTAGACTAACTCAGTGAGTATTGCTTATTGATGATTACCTTGCTCATCATAGTTGCACTGTGACATGTGTTTATCTGCATGAGTTTGCTTGAAAGCTATCTGATATGCTTTTAAGAGTGATGTGGGTATCTTTGCTTGAGTCTAATATGATGTATACTATTAGATTGAGGTTTGTGTGTTACTGTATTGCTTATGGAGATTTAGTCCATCTCTTGAGGACAAACAACAATTTTAAGTTGAGGGTGTTGATGTGTTGTCGAAATACAACACTTTTGATGCTTAAAACTTGGAATTTTGTGTGTTCTTAAAGAGATGTTAGTAGATTTGATGTGTTATAGGAAAGAGTTCAAAATATAACACTTTTAATACTTAAAACTTGGAATTTTGTGTGTTCTCAAAGAGATGTTAGTAGATTTGATGTGTTTTATGTTTGTTTTGTAGGATAACAGGGTTGACATGATTTTTTGGGCTAAATGTGCAGAAATTGAAGAAGTTGTTGTTCTACGACACCTTTTCTGTTCCATAAAAGTTTTTGCGGGCCGTAGAGAAGGTTTTATAGCAAAATCTAGTGATGGGAAGAGTTTTTGAAGTTGATTCTACGAACATGAAGATGAGCCATAAAAGATTCTTAAAGTCGTAGACATTGTGTCATACCCTGAATATCAGAAAGCGAGGACTTGCTGAAAAGTCATCAACCGAAACCCTCCATGAGCCGTAAAACTTTATATGGCCCGTAGATAGGTCTCATAGAAGACAACCCCAAAATTGCAAAAGGAATCTACGAAGCCCCAATTACGGGCCATAGAACTATATACGACCCGTAAACTTGCCCGTAGAGACTGTCAACTCGGTTCTTCTATTTTGATTTGGGTTTGTATTTTAAATACTATAATAGGTTTTTTTAGGTTATTTTTCATACAGAACAATAGAGAATCAATAAGAAAAAGTGAAAAAACATTGTGAGATGCTTGGAAAAATAATGCTTTGTATTCTTAATTCATACTTGTGATTTTTGTTGAAGAGCTTGGATTTCTTGTTCTTAATTGTATTCTCGTAATTGCTTAATTATGCTATTCAATATTATGATTTTTGTATATACACTGAGTATGAGTAGCTAAATCCACAACTAGGGTTGTGAGAACTATGAAAAACTAACAAGGTAAAACTGAACAATTGGTAATTCTTGGAGAGTGTGCATGCATGTATTAATTAATTCTCTTCATTTTGAATGCTTTTTAACAATGGCCAACATTAGAACTCACCTAGTGTTACTGACTAGATTAAGGTAATAATGCATAGGAAAAGAGGTTAATTAACAAGATTTGATTAATTTTTCTCGTCTAATCAACCAAACTGGATCAAGGGGAGGTTGTACTAGAACAATAGGTAAGGATTAGTAATGTCACACTGCGGGGATGGATCAAATCACGTAGTGAAATTTGCCTCTCGCCTGGATCAAAAGGTTTGGTAAACTTAACTTACTGTTCTGCATATGCTACACACTGAAAAGGAATTCGATTATCTGGTGATCCCAAGTTAGGAAATCATGGGGAAAACAATATCCTAATTACTCTTCATACTGATTTCACACTTGTTTTAGTCTAGGATTTCTTTCTATAGATTTATAACCTCTCCCCCCCACCCCCTTCCCTCGCCTCCTTTGGGGAGATAATTAGGTTAATTAACTTGAACTGCTTGAAATTTCTCTAAACTAGAAATTGGCAACCAAACTAGAAATTGCAATCTAACATAATTTCCCAAATAAGCAGGCAACAAATAACCTCCAAAACTATACCAAGTTCACAAATTATTGAGTAATCATTTTTAATTCACTGTTGCACTTTGCAGACAACCCTCAATCATATACTAGAAGTATAGAACGAATGACTAAATGACAATAAATAGAGAGATGTCAAACCAGACAAAAGAGAGTGCACAAACTCTATTTCAATGATTCTCTTCTCCAAAAATATGATCTGATGATTAGAAGACAACCACAAATCATCCAGAAATGTCAAGCCGGCATCGGTACACAAAGCTAGACCAAGATAGATTCACGTATGCATCTTCACTCTCTTCATGATCTACAATATCTTCAGGAGCTTTGCCAGAGTGTGAGTCTCACGCTCTTCTCCTTTGACTACCAGATTCTAAAGTTCAGAGGAGGCAGAATAACCCTCTTTGATACCATGTAAAATATAGAGGCAATATATCAATTTTTTTGTTTTATTATTTCAAGAATAACAGCTATTTATAGGTGTAAAAGTAAATCTATCTAAGGAAATAAAATTATAAAAGATCCCTAAATATCTCTAAGATCCCTACATATCTCTAAATATGACTGTACATTTTGTAATAATATTCAAGTTTTTCATATATTGTCAGACAAAAAGATATCTCTACATTCATCATAGGAGAACATCTTCATAACGATAATCCTAGGATTTTTTCTGGAAAAAGATTATGCACTTTGATGAAACGATCAACTACCCTATCCTGTACCCTGTACACGATCTGCAGGGAGGAAATAAAATAGGAGTGAGTATACCAAAATATACCCAGTAGGTTCAACAGACTAGGTAAGAGAAATCGAACAAGTATATAATAACGAAGAACCCTATACATGTATCCAAAAAGGTTAGCACAGATGATAATACATATACCATAGTAATGAGCTAAAATGTCCTCAAGAATCCCAAATGTCATATAACAACAATAAGAAATAAAATGTACAACTAATCATGCCAAATACCAAGGGTGTTACAGTCTTGCCACTTGCCTGTGGTCAAGTAATATTAGTATGTCACAGTCTTGCCACTTGCCCGTGGTCAAGTATAATATGATGTCAAGTCCTTGACACCTGCTCATAGTCATGAAGTATGAAGTATGAATCTCACCCATGCCTCCTATCTAGGTCAAGGGGGTAGTACTAACGTGAATCATAATGCCTTTGCCTCCTACCCGGGCCAAAGGGTGTTACAAGCCTCACACAATAGATATAAATCAACAGCACAATCTAATTATGCATGCAAACATGTAAAATAGCATTACAATAGGAATATTGAGACAGGAAACTCATAATGATCATATGCACCCAAGGAATAATATCAAGTGTCATAGCTAATGCCCAAATCATCATCATATTTTAGATCATCATAGATATATCAATAATCAAGAAAGTCAATAATATCGGACTTAACTCGCCCAAGTATGCAAGAATATCAATATTTTTGGACCTAACCCATCCCAAATATGCAAGTATGACCATGATACCGGACCTAGCTTGTCCCAAATGTACAAATATAACAATGATATCGGACCTATCTCATCCCAACAATACAAGCTTGTCAATAATATCAACATTTTGGACCTTCTCATCCAAAGTGGTTTCACAAGTCTCATGTAGTCACATTCTATCTCAAATCCTCATCATTTCATCATAATTCGACTCAGATCATCAATTGGATCAACTTTATACCAATTCAGCTCAACCGAAGCCACTTTCCATCATCATTTAACACCACAACCAATCGCACATTTATCCATCTAAATCTCACCATTATCACATGACAACATAAATAACTCAAATTCAGTCCCAAAAATTAGCCGAACCTACCTTGATGCCGAAATCGCACTCGAACAAGCTTGCAGTCAACTTAAATCCTTAAATCGAGCCTCCAATTGGATCAACCACTATCAACAATAGTTACTACTCATCAAGAGAAGCATTTTAATATCCATATTAGCATATTTTATGCTTAGGGGCAAAATGGTCAAAATTATGACTAAAATTTGAATGCCTTAAATCTGGAAATTGATTTAAAATCACGTTCTACTTGAAAATGGAATTCATGGGCGAAAATTCCATTAAAATCAAGCTTTATTGAATGAGAAATCCATGGGTAAAATTGGAAAACATAGTCTAAAAGCACCCAATTTTGTGTGATTAAATTCATGAGATCAAAGCTAAAATCAAGATAAACTCATAAAAAAATGCTTAGTTTAGTGTTAGAAACACCCAACACAAATCTTTGAAAATTTTTCTTCAAAATTGCCTCAAAAAACTTAGAAGTTCGAAAATAGATTAAAAATGGTGTTTCCTAAATTAACAATTGTTCAGGTATGTAGAGTGCTCTACAAATGTGGAGCCCATCCCACGAATGCGGAGAAGAGAGTGACCCTGCAGCAGATATCAACAAAAACAACAACCTAAGTCCAATTTTCCTACTCAGAATGGACCCCCAAAACTCATCCAAACTCAGATTTTTACAAACTTCATATGTATTCATACTAGGAACAACGGTGAGGACTCAACGGAATCATCAGAAATCAATTCTAAGGCCTTCTCGCCACATTTAAAATTCAAATCAATAAAACTAGTTTAAGGCATCAAAATACCAAAACTACCCTTGGAAATTCCAAAAATTATGACAAGACTATTTTTAGCGTTAATTTCACTATTCAGAACTATTGGAACTGTCGAAATTCCGATCCGAGCTTCCGAACTTTGAATATTGACCAAAGTAACTTTGGTTCCACAAATGACTAAAATCACAACTTTGGGCCTGAAAACCTCATTTTAACTCCAAATTCAATTCTGCAACCTCCTGTAGTTCAGTTTGGACATTCCGGAGCTAATGAAATCGACGGATCCCCAATCCAACCTCCAAAACTCAAAATAATATGAAAACTCACTTTTTCAACAATTTAAGCTTTTCAAAAAGACCAAAACACATATCTTCAATTTTTATAACTCAGGATTTCAGGCTCCAACCATTCAAATAGTTTAAATTAATCCCAAAGCAACTTATGAAGAGGTAAAATAGTAATTTTTACAGATAATGCCAAAAATGACCAACCAGGTCATTACATCATTCACAACTAAAAAAATGTTTGTCCTTGAACATAAGGAAAAGAGGAGTACCTGAAGCCTCAAAAAGGTTGGGATATCTAGCCCGCACGTTAGACTCCAACTCCTAAGTGGCCTCATTAATAGAACAGTGCCGCCTCTGAACCTTCACAGAAGGTACATCTTTAGATATTAATCTCCAGACCTGTCAGTTCAATATAGTTACAGGTTCCTCTTCAAAGGACAAATCTAGACCAAACTCAACAGAATCATAAGAAATCATATGGGACTCATCTGGAACATATAGGCGAAGCATAGACACATGAAAAGTAGGATAAACAAAAGTTAATCTTGGTGGTAAAGCCAACTCATAGGCTACCTTACCACCTCTCCTCAAAATATCAAATGGGCCAATGAATATGGGACTAAGCTTGCCCTTCTTCCCAAATCTTATCACACCCTTTATGGGCGAAACCTTTAGGCAAACACTATCACCAACAGAGAACATAAGAGGCCTAACCCTCTTATCAGCATAACTCTTCTGGTGACGATGGGCTGTCAAAAGTCTATTCTATTGGTATCATCTGGAATGGTAACTATTGTTATATGCAAACTTTGCCAATGGTAAGTGTTGACCATCAGTCTAAGGGTGAAAAGCTGAACTCAAATCCGCTCTAATACCCAAACCACACTATAGAGCCCGCCAAAGTGAGAAGTGAACACATACCTCTGTTTGATACTATAGACACCAGCACACCATGCAATCTAACAATGTCCCAGATATACAGTCTGGCCAACTACTCTGCACTGTAGCTAGTCCTTACTAGTATAAAGAATGACGACTTGGTGAATCAATCAACAACCACCCAAACTGAATCAAACTTACCCAAGGACATGGGAAAACCTGTAACAAAGTCCATAGTCACTCTCTCTAATTTTCACTCGGAAATGAGCATCCTTTGCATCGATCCACCGGGCTTTTGATGCTCATATTTTACCTATTGGCAATTCAAACACTTGACCACAAACTCAGCTATGTCTCTCCTCATGACAAACAACCAATAATGTTGTCTATGATAATGATATATCTTGGAATCACCCGGAAGGATGGAATATTTAGCACAATGGGCCTCCTCTAATATCAATCTCACCTAATCCCCAACTTTAGGCACACAAACTTTACCATTAACCCTCAATACACCATCAACATCAATAATAGCCACCTTGGTTTCACCTCTTAACACTTTATCATGAATCATGCATAATCTGGGGTCCTCGAACTAGTGAGCACATATCTGATCAAGCAAAGAAGATCTAGCTTCAACAAATGCCAAAATACTCTGAGGAGGAGAAATGTCCAAATGGACCATCTGCCTAGTAAGTGACTGGACCTCTAGAGCTAAGGGTCTGTCTTCAGCCCTCAAGAATTCCTAACTTTCCAAACTAGTAGCCTTCCAGCTCAAAGCATGTGCCACTATATTTGCCTTCCCAATGTAATAAAGAATAGAGATATCATAGTCCTTAAGCAACTCCGTCCACCTATGCTATCTCATGTTCAGATTAGGCTGAGTAAAAGTATATTTAAGACTCCAGTAATCGGTAAAGATCTCACAGTGCACCCCATAAAGATAATGTCACCACAATTTTAACACAAACACAACTGCAGCCAACTCCAAGTCATGGATAGGGTAGTTCTTCTCATGCACCTTCAATAGTCTAGAAGTATAGGCTATCACTTTCCCCTTTGGCATTAATACACCACCCAAACCCACACCTAAAGCATCACAATATACCACTGATGGAACTCCCTCCTCGGGTAAAGCAAGAATAAATGCTGAAGTCAACAAATCTTTGAGCTTTTGGAAGCTCAACTCATAATTATCAGACCACTAGAATGCTACAGCCTTTTGAGTCTATCTAGTCAACGGGGTTGCTACAGATGAGAAACCCTGAACAAAATATAGATAATACCCGTTAAACTAAGGAAACTTTGAATCTCAGTCACCAAAGTAGGGTTAACCCACTCAAAAACAACTGCTACCTTGGCCAGATCAACCATAATACCCTCTTTTGACAAAACATGGCCAAGAAATGCAATGTACTCAAACCAAAACTCACACTTTGAGAACTTAGCATACAACTTCTCTCCCTCAATCTCTGAAGTGAAGTCCTAAAGTGCTGAACATGATATGCCTCACTCTTGGAATAAACCAAGGTATCATCTACCAAAACAATCACAATGATGCCTAAATAGTGCCTAAACACTCGATTCATCAACTCCATAAAAGCAGCCATGGCATTAGTCAACCCTAATGACATAACCACAAACTTATAATGCCCATAATGGGTCCTGAAAGCTATCTTCGGGATATCAGACTCCCAAACACTCAACTGATGGTATCCAGACCTCAAGTTAATCTTGGAAAATATCGAGGCACCCTGCAACTAGTCAAAAAGATCATAAATACTAGGCAAGGGATATTTGGTCTTGATGGTCACTTTGTTAAGCTGATGATAGTCAATACACATACACATAGTTCCATCGTTATTTATAATAAATAATACAGGAGGACCCCAGGGAGATACACACAGACGAATAAGGCCTTTCTTTAACAAATCTTCCAACTGTTCCTTTAACTCCTTCAATTCAACCAGAGCCATCCGATAAGGAGCAATAGATGTAGGCTTAGTTCCCAACTCTATATCAATAGCAAAGTCAATATCACGATCTGAA
>DF361434.1:1258-29363 GCA_000787875.1 Solanum virginianum | reverse complement strand
CTACCTCAACCTCGGATGGCAGCCACATCAGCTGCCTCAGGCTCTCCCACTGAGCGACGGGATCGAGTAGTCAGTATCTGCACAGGAAGATTAGATTAGATACTTTCAAAATGAGTAACACAAAGAACGTACGAACGGAAGCAAAGATGTGAACTTTCCCTAACAAGTATCTCATAGCCTCCTGAAGATGGGTGTGGACATTTACACAATGATTTGTAAGACTATACTAGACACCCTGCTCTTGACTCATGAGCCCAATAAACCTAGTGCTCTAATACTAAACTTTTCATGACCGAAAATAGACTGGAACTAAAGAAAGATAAATAAAATGGAAAGAAACTCAAAAGATATAAGAAATCTCCCAAAATCTAGAGTCATGAGTATAGGAGCATCTAAAATAGTATCGAAGTGTAAATATAACTATCTCAAAAGCAAATATAATACTGTCCCATGATATTTTATATATATAGTCTGAACAATGAGAAATAAAAAGAGGATCTAAAGATCTATGGTGACTCGAAGTCTGAGCCTTACCGCTGAGATCTAGATGGTAATGATAGCACTCGGATAAAAAGATCAACTACCATGTCATGTACCTACACACTATCTACAGAGAGGAAACAAAGTAAGGGTGAGTACACTAAAATATACCCAGTAGGTTCAACCGACTGGGTAAGAGAAATCGAACAAGTATGTAATAATGAAGAACCTTATACTTACATCCAAAAAAGTTAGCACAAATAATAATACATATACCATAGTAATGAGCTAAAATATCCTCAAGAACCTAAGATGTCATATAACCACAATAAGAAATAAAATGTATAACTAATCATGCCAAATACCAAGGGACAGCCTTGCCACCTTCCCGGGGTCAAGTAATATCAGTATGCCACAGTCTTGCCACCTGCCTGTGGTCAAGTATAATATGATGCTAAGTACTTGTCATCTGCTCGTAGTCATGAAGTATGAAGTACAAAGTACGAATCTCACCCTTGCCTCCTACCCGAGTCAAGGGGGTCATACCAACTTAAATCATAATGTCCTTGCCTCTTACCTGGGTCAAGGGATGTTACAAGCCACACACAATAGATATAAATCAACAGTACAATCCAATTATGCATGCAAACATGTAAAATAACATTACAATAGGAATACTGAGGCATAAAACTCATAATGATCATTTGCACCCAAGGAATAATATCAAGTGTCAAAGTTAATACTCAAACCATCATCATATTTTAAATCATCATAAATATATCAGTAATAGAGAATGTCAATAGTATTTGACCTAACTCGCCTAAGTATGCAAGAATATCAATATTTTTGGACCAAACCTGTGCTAAATATGCAAGTAGGACCATATACCAGACCTAAATGATCCCAAATATACAAATATAACAATGATACCGGACCTACCTCATCCCAACAATACAAGTTTATTAATAATATTAATATTTTGGACCTTACTCATCCCTAGTGGTTTCACAAGTCTCATTTAGTCATATTCTATCTCAAATCCTCATCATTTCATCATAATTTGACTCAGATTATCAATTGGATCAATATTATACCATAATTCAACTCAATCGGAGCCACTTTCTGTCATCATTTCAACACCACAACCCAATAGCACATTTATCCATCTAAATCTCACATTTATCACATGACAAGATTAATAACTAAAATCCAGTCCCAAAAAGTTAGTCGAACCTAACTCGATGCCGAAACCGCACTCGGACAAGCTTGCAATCAACTTAAATCCTTAAATCGAGCCTCCATTTGGATCAACCACTATCAACGATAGTTACTACTCATCAAGAGAATTACTTTGATACCCATATTGGCATATTTTAGGCTTAGGGTAAAATTGTCAAAATTATGGCTAAAATTTAAGGTCTCAAATCTAAAAATTGATTGAAAATCACATTCTACTCAAAAATAAGTTCATTGGCAAAAATTTTATTAAAATTAAGCTTAAATTGAATGAGAAATCAATGGTTAAAGTTTGGAAAACATAGTCCAAACCCCCCCCCCTATTTTGGGTGATTAAATTCATGGGATCAAAGCTAAAATCAAGATAAAACTCATAGAATATGCTAAGTTTAGTGTTAGAAACACTTACCCAACACAAATCTTTGAAAACCTTTCTTCAAAATCACCTCAAAAAGCATAGAAGTTCGAAAATAGATTAAAATGGTATTTCTCAAATAAAAAATTATTCAGGTACATAAAGTGCTCCGCGAACACGGAGGACATCCCGCTAATGTGGAGGCTCCTCTACGAATGCATAGAAGAGAGTGGCCATGCACCAGATATCAGCAAAAATAGCAACTTAAATCCAATTTCCCTACTCAGAATAGACCCTTGAAACTCATTCGAACTCATAATTCATAAACTTTATATGTATCCATACCATAAACAGCGGTCCGGACTCAACAGAATCATCAAAAATTATTTTTAAGGCCTTCTCACCACATTTATTGATTTAAGTCAATAAAACTAGTTTGAGACATCAAAATACCAAAACTACCCTTGGAAACTCCAAAAATTATGATGAAAATATCTTTAGCTTTAGTTTCACCATCTGAAACTATTGGAACTGTCAGAATTTCAATCTGAGCTTTCGAACTCTGAATATTGACCAAAGTCAAACTTTGGTTCCAAAAATGACTAAAATCATATCTTTAGGCCTAAAAACCTCATTTGAACTCCAAATTCAGCTCTGCAATCTCCTGCAGTTCAGTTTTGACATTCAAGAGCTATAAGATCGATGGATCCCCCATCTGAACTTCAAAACTCAGAATGACACAAAAACTCACTTTGTTAACGACTTAAGCTTTTCTAAAAGATCAAAACTCATATCTTCAATTTTTATAACTCAGGATCAGTTCCAATAATTCAAATAGTTCAAATTAGGGATAAAGCAACTTACCAAAAGGTAAAATAGTAATTTTCACAAATAATGCAAAAAATGACCAACCAGGTCATTACAAAAATCCTTTATAACCTTATTATACATATGTAGGAAAAAGACCATGCAGACTATTACATGGAATCTCAATGTTTACCCCACACTAAACAAAAGAATAGCCTACTTTTTCAAGGTAGACTGGATCCTCATCCAGTAGGCTCTATCCTAGCACTGTGAGAACCCATCATTTTGCCTCAGCCTTTAGGCTCTATCCTAGAAAGGTGAGTGTCCATTAAAAAGATATATGGATCCATTAGCATATCTTTAAGCCATATAAACATAAACATCATTCCTATGGTGTCACATAGTTTTGAGACATTGAAATCTACCAAAGTCCTCTTTGTACTAAGTCATATCCCACAGAATACATAATCATGCATATACATTACTTTCAACATACTTCATTAAAATCACACTTTGATAGCTTATAAAATAATCATTGTAGCTTCATAAAACATCTCATATCATAGGAATAGTCCATCTACATAGCTTGCATAAAGTGTGGGTATGTTTCCCATCTTAGCATCATCATCATAATCATTAGGGCCATAATCATCCTCATTCTCATAGCATCATATCTTTATTATAATCATAACATCACCATTGTGATTACCATTTAAAAATCACTACAAGAAAAATAATTGTTTAAGACCAACATTTAGGGATAAGTCAATAATCTCGTCTCAAAAAGTACATGTTTTAGGACGAGATTATAATCAGGTCCTTATTTATATATTTTATTGCGAAGGTATTAAATCTAGTCCCTAAATAACTTACTAACTGGTACCAAATTGTAATAGAAAATTTTTAGCAGGAAATCTTATTTCATCCAAATATATAAATTATAAATAAAAAAAATTGCTTTAACAAAAAAGTTTACCCGCCCAACATTTGGTACTGAAATATCATTGTCTTCACAAATTTATAGATCATATAATATATAATTTCACCAAAAAGTTTAGGTGGCAAATATGGTACGCGTTAAAGTGAAAATTTAACAAAACGACCTTGTCTCTTTTAGGTCTTTTTGCAGCAAATATAATATGCGTTAATTTCTTCCAAAACTTAATAAATTGATATATGCCCTAGTTTCTCTTTTAGCATAACTCTTTCAAAAAATGGGAAAAGAAAAATGTACCCCTAGTTGAGGATTTTTTTCTTCTCCTTCAATCGGCGTTGTTTGCAGGTGTGCTTTTCCTCTGTTCCTCCTTAGATTTCATTGATGCTAGAATAGTTTTTTGATTTCTTTTTTATTTTTAATTTTTCTATGCTTCGATGATAATGATTTTGATGAATTGCATGATTTTTATCACTTTTTAGGTTGTACGAATCTCAATTGATCTATAATTCAGTTGAATTTTGTATGTGTTTAGGTGTATATATTGATAAATCAAGCATCAATTTTTGTGGTCTTGTAGTTTTTATTATGACTATCATTTTATACTCGTTACGGTGGTCTCAATTAGTTCGGGATTAAAATTATAGATCTTGATAAATTGACCATTTGTTTCTGGGATCTCAATAAGTTTGGGGTTGAAATTATATGTGTTGATGTATCTTGCGTAAGGAGTACAACTATAAGAGGTAAAATATGTGTGAAGAATTATTAGAGAGAAAATTAATTGGTGTAGTTGTGGAGTTGGTAACAGCTCCTATATAGTCAAAACATAAGCTCTTAATATGAAGCTTTAGAGCTTCATGACAAAGTTGAAGCATTAATGTATATGTAGAGACGTAAATCATGCATGTAGCAGGCTAAATCATCATGAATCATGATAAAAGATCTCATCTCTGATGATTGGACTGATCAGAATAATGTCTTAGCATTACGATGAGAAAGTTTGTTATTTCGTTTGAAGCAAAGGTATCTCCAACTCTCCCAAACAACATTGGACACAAAAAGAATAGGAACTACAGTAAGCAAAGCCTTTTTTTATTGTTGAATAAGATAGAACCAAGCCGAGAGCTTGAACCAAACTAATTATGTAGTTTGAGAGAAGTATTCAAACTTGGAAAATATGTTTTATTTTGTTTTACGTCATTGTTTTATATGTTTGATAACTTAAAATTTAAGAATTAAATTATGTAGTTTTTTATTACTTATTCTGTTAGATCCTTAAATGAGGACATTTTAGGTTAGTTCCACTTGCATTTTGCCAAAATATTATGCCCCTTGTACAAATGCTGGGACAATCTCACAAACAATCCACTATTATGTCAAACCTGATACCAACTCTACAACTACAGCAGTTAATTTACTCTTTGATAATTCTTCACGAATATTTTACCTCTTTTAGTTGTACTCCTCATGCAAGATACATCAACATATATAATTTCAGACCCAAACTAATTGAATCCTAGAAATGAATGCTCGATTTATCAAGATCTATAATTTTAATCCTAAACTAACCGAGACCACCGTAATGAGTATAAAATGGTAGTCATAAGAAAAACTACAAGACCACAGAAATCAATGGTCCATTCATCAACATATATACCTAAACACATATAAAATTCAACTGAATTATAGATCAATTGAGATTTGTACAACCTAAAAAAGCGATAAATATCATGCGATTCATCAAAATCATTATCATCGAAGAATAAAAAAATCAAAAATAAAAAAAATGATCTCAAAACTATTTTGGCATCAATGAAATCTAAGGAGGAAGAAAGGAAAAACACATCTGCAGATAGCCATCGATTAAAATAGAAGTAAAAATCCTCAACTAGGGATAGATTTTTCTTTTTCCGTTTTGTAAAAGAGTTATGCTGAAAGAGAGACTAGGGCATGTATCAATTTATTAAGTTTTGGAAGAAATCAACACATACCATATTTACTGCAAAAAGATGAGAAAGAGACTAGGTCGAAATTGTTAAACTTTCACTTTAACGCATACCATATTTGCTGTCTAAAGTTTTTGGTGAAATTATATATTATATGGTCTATATATTTGAGAAGACAGTGAGACCTCAGTACCAAATGTTGGGCAGGTAATTTTTTTTGTTAAAGAAATGCTCATAAAGGCACTATTCAATCAATGCTTATAAACAATCAATCTCAATCAATGAGTCTCATAAGTACTCTTATCAATCCATCAACTCTATCACAATCGAGCATTTCTATCTATCAACTATTCAATCAATTCTCAATCACATATTTCAAGAGGGTTTAGACAATCATTAAGAGCACTATTAAGTTAGACAAATCATTTGAAATTCAACTATGAATACTCTCAGTATCATCACGTTCTATCAACATCTTCATCATGCTCAATCACAATCATACTATTAGGGCTCTAAACTCGATCCATAGGTTCATTCATGCAATTATTTATTAAATAATATTTAGGATTTATGAAAAACCTTATGAAAAAATACTTTTTCAGTAAATCAAGTTCATGATAATCATCAAGCATGTAAAAATACATAGAATATATCATTTACAAGAAAACCATCAAAAGAACGTGCATGGAGACTCAATACTTTCATAATCTTTCTATTACCATCAATGGGACATATGAAAGAACAATCCCATGCTTTAGTTTAGCCTCACATACTTGGGACAAAAAAATCTTTTGAAGAAACATTTGGTTTGCACTTCAAGATGAAGAACCCTAGCCTCTTCTATGAGAGAACTTTGAACGCAAAATTTTAATATTTTCATGGATATATGTGTTAATGGGAGATTATTTGGCTATATAATAGGCTTAGGAAGTTACTTAGGGGGTACAAAATTAAAAATAATCTTTTGGGGAAGTCAAAAAATTAACAAAATAGAAAAAAAAGACCTTTCGATAAGTTCCGACGGCCAAAATGGTGATCTAAGGGGCCCTTCGCCGAACCATTTGGTGGTATGATGAATGAGGACCCATGGTCACCCTTTTTTTATAGTTCTAGAGGTTTTTTGAAATATTTCAGTGGTTAAATTTGGGGATCGTTGAATACATTCGGCGGGATTGCTGAATTTGACAATTTAGATATGTTTTAGTAAAATGGTCATAACCTTTTACTCCAAACTCTAATTAAGGAAAAACTAGATGTGTTGGAAAGCTAATTCAAAGATATTTAATTTGATATATTATACGTCACATAAATCACTATGTATTGAGATATATGGCCATTTGAAATTGATCCTTTTATGAACTCATACCAAAACTTAGTCAATTGAAATGTTTTAAACTTGTCTTATCCTTGGGTGTCCCTTATGACCTCAAACCACTTACAACACACTTCAAGTACTTAGATAAGAATTTTAACATACATTAACAACCTTGAAGTTATTGGATCACCCAATTTCATAGAATTTCATGTTGAAACACAATTGGCAAAGAAGGTTTCATCTCAACTTTGTTTCAAAGGATCTTTGTGACCTTTATTCATCTCAAATCTATTATCCCCCCTATAGAATAGGCTCTAATACCTATATTCAAGGTTAGAATCACTCGATATGATCCCATACGCATAAGAGAAATATTCAGATCTTAGGTTAGAAATTTTAAGGTGTTACAGTGTATTTATTCTTACTGGTGACCATGCTTAACTTATGATAGTCAATACACACCCTAAGAGAACATCTTTGTTTTGCACGAATGGGATAGGAGTGCTCCAAGGTGGTACACTTGGCACAATAAAATCTCTTATCTAGGAGATCTTTTAACTTTGTTAACTCAGCAGGGGTCATTCTATATAGTGGAATATAAATATGTTACGTGAAACGCCCCTCATATGCCTCGAAATGCCTCATAATCATAATTTTCATATATCTCAAAATTTATACGTGATTTCGTGAATTCAACTTCATATTCTTGATTAAGGGGCAAAATTGAGTAGGAAATGGGTTATAACCCGAATTTTAGATGACCCGTAGCGAAAAAATAATTATTGCTAATTTTTTATTTTCAGTGGTTGTCAGCGCCCAGGCACGATGCACCTGGGGCGCGCCACTTTGTAATTTCATCTCCACCTCTGGTCTGCGTCGTGACTTGGGCGAGAACCAATATATTTTGTACCCTATTTTTCCAACTTAGTTCAAGAGCATTGGGGTCATAACTCAATGCCCGTTTAAATGTGAAATCTACCATACTTAGCTAGTTTTCAACTATATAACTCACAAAACCTTCTTTGAAACCTCTCCAAGACATTATCAAATCTCTCATTCAAATTCAAGGAATTTCAAGCTTAATTTTGGATCTCAAGAACCCATCTCAAGCTCCAAGTTTCCTTCAACCTCATCTCAAGAAAATTCACGTTAAGGTATGTGGGTCTTCATCCATGGATCCTTTCACCCATGGAGCCCAACCTTCTCTTTTCATAAAAATTGCATGTTTTCAAGTTATATTATCTATTGGTATCTCTTATTATGGATTATGAATATAAATTAAGTTGGAATTTTATGAAATATTGATTGATCATGAATTGATTTTGTCTATTGAGACTATGCATGTTTTGATCTATGAGACTATGAAATATTATGTGCTTTTGTGATGAATTCCAAGGTACCTTACATGAGATTTTTACTACCATGTTGGTGGGTTGATTTGCACTAAGTTTACTAATCTTGTTTTACTCTTGAATTGCATGGTTTTGGACAAGTATCATGAACCTACCATGTGTTTGATAAAATGACATGACAAGAATTCTCAAGTTATTGATGATCTATTACATGATTTACAAGTAAAGTGACTTAATGATGATTAAGGACTTGCAAGCATATGTTAAATTCATGAAAAGTATCTAAGATGTTACAAGTGAATTATTGAGCTCTTATGTTTTGTTATGCTCCTATGAAATGTCAAGATGTTTCTTGATACTTGAATATGATGATTTGATGAGCTATTTTTGTACTCCTACTAAAAAGATTATATCGTAAGGCAAAGACATCTTATACTACCTACTGAAAAGGTCATGCCGTAAGGTAGAATAATGCATGACTCCTACTGAAAAGATTATATCGTAAGGTAAGGGATATCTTATACTGATACCGAAAAGGTTATATTGTAAGGTATGAGTATTGGCAACACTCTTCGAAAAAGTTATACCGTAAGGTGAGTGGGTTACTGCTTGGCCCATCTCATGCATTTCATGTAAGGTTTTGAGCATATATTCCATATTGAGCTTATGTTCATTGATTATAATTAAGCATCTTGTTATTATGGCTTATAATGCTTATTGCATTGTATTCCGTATACTTAGTACATTCAAACATACAAATACATACTCTATGCCAACATGATATTACCATGTAGGAACCGGAGCTCCTATTGATCATCCTCCTCTACATGGCTAGTTGCTGTATTTGAAGAAAGCTTTTCGGTGAGTCCTCAACTCTGAGGACATTTTCTATTTTCCTTTTCATGCTATGTTGAGACTATTGTTACTTTTGGTTACTTACTACTTGAGGGTGAGTCCGGGAAGTGTCTTAGCCCCCGCTCCATTCCATGTAGAGGTATTGTTGGATGATATTGTATTCTATGTACATGAGCTTGATTCTTCTTAAGCTATTATTTCCGCTTTCTTTCTTATCAATGTCTCTTGTTATTGTCTATTGTTACCTCCGCGACCAAGGAATGATATGTTAAAAGGCTTATTTAGGGATCCTTCGGGTTCTCCATTCGTCATGGTACATCTAGGCCCTAGGCTTGGCTCATGACATTATGTATCTGAAAGAACATCTATCCCAAAGTCTATCTCTTATTCGGGAGGGACTTTAGGTAAATCATCAAGAAAAAACTCTAGAGACTCATTGACTACATAAATAAACTGAAGGAATAGTACCTCCACCTAGAATCTTTAACTTGAACAATATGGCAGATAAAACCCATAAAATTTAACTTTATAGCTTTAAAGTAGGAAATGAATCGATCCATAGGCACTGTTGGACTACCCTTTCACTCTATGACATCTCTATTAGAACATTGGAACTTGAAAACTCAATTATATAATCAACTGTAGCATAACATGTATAAAATCGGTCTATGTGTAGAATGACATCAAAATCAACTATATATAACTTAACTAGATCAAACATGGTATCTTTATGAATGATAAAGGTCGTACGATCTCTATAGACACTTTCTCCATAAGGGTAGACTCATCAATAGAAGTGAAAATACTGAAAAGGATCAAGAAGGTAGTCAAGAAGGATCCCAAACTTCACAGCCACATATGAGGTCAGAAAAGATAAACTAGCACCTAGATCTAGTAAGTCATAAACATCATAAAAAAAGACTTGAAGTATAATAGTAATGATGTCTAGCGAGTTGTCCTAATCTTGTGACAAGTTATGACATATAGATGGTCTAAAACTTTGCCTACCCCTGAAGTAACATCTTTCTGGACTACTCTAGTTAGTGGTGCTGCAGTAGAAAATTGGACTTTGTTCCCCCATCACCTTATCTTCAAATTAGACACTCTCTTTAGAAATATTCTAGCTAACCATATTTGTAACAGCCATTGGTGTCCTCTATGCACTCTTCCAAATGTAGTCTATCACACATGCCACAAGGAAGCTTTCCTAGGGAGCCTTGGGTCACACTTCCTTGGGACAGAAAATCCTGAGCTCTAAATTTCGATGATTCTATGACTTCTAATCATACTTGTTATTAGGCATAGGTATGTAGCCCAAAGACCTTTTTTCAAATAATAACCTATTATCATTACCTTATTTTTTATGGAAAAAGGAATAAAGTCAGCCTTGAAATTGTCTTGAAAAGTCAGTTAAACACTTAAATTATCATGGTGACCTATTATACACTTATTTTTAGTGAAAAATATACTAATTACCCCCCCAAGAGGTGATGTAGTAAACACATTCTAAAAGGTCATGAGCAATTATAAAATAGATTACATAGCTATCACTTTCTAATTGAATTCTATAATCTCTTAAAATTTGTGTTTTTCTTATTTTTTTTGTTTTACTTTTTTCTTTCTTTCTTTTTTCTTTTCTTTCTCATCTTCTTACCTGAAGTTTTGTTTTACTTTCTCTTTCTTCTTTTTTCTTTTCTTTCTCTTTCTTCCTTGTCTTCTTCCCTGAAGTTTGTTTTACTTTTCTCTTTTCTTTTTTTTCTTTTCTTTCTCCTTCTTCCTCGCTTTCTTCGCTGAAGTTTTTGTTTTACTTTTCTCTTTCTTCTTTTTTCTTTTCTTTCTCTTTCTTCCTTGTTTTCTTCTTTGAGGTTTTTTTTACTCTCTTTCTTCTTTTTTCATTTCTTTCTCTTTCTTCCTTGTCTTCTTCCTTGAAGTTTTATTTTACTTTTCTCTTTCTTTTTTTTCTTTTCTTTCTTTTTCTTCCTTGTCTTCTTCCCTGCAATTTCAAATGATAGACCCAATTTTATGACCCAACAACAAAAATTAATCTTTATTATTCGATTTTGAACTATTTCTTGATTATCCCAGAACCTCCCTCCTCCTCTCCTCTCTTTATTTTAAAAGAATTTTATAAAGAAGAAGAATTTCGATTACCAGTATATGTCAACACCAATATCATAAAAATGGTGAAATATAAATTTTATTGATAGTGCAACAACTATATTCAATGATATTTTTGATGATTTGTTAGAAGGTTCCCACACTAAAAAAAAGAGAATTGAAAAAAAGATAAAGAAGTGAAGCAGTTGGGTTTGGTTAGAAATTTTTGATATATGGTTACCAAAATTATTATTTTTGATAAATTCATTATGAAAGGTAAAAATTTGTGAAGTAGAAAAAATAAAATAAACCTTAAGTAGATTTAATTATAGATGAATATCACTTTTAAAGAGGAGATGCATTATTATATCTGAAATGTCAAATTAAATTAGAGATATAGTCCTAAAATGAGGAAGGGGTACTAGAAAAGAGGGAGGAAGATAAAGTGGAAAAAATAAACCAAACGTAAATAAATTAGGTGTCACTGATGTGGCTATGATGTGGTAGGAGTGTGTGATACATTATATGCTAGAAAAGTGGTTGTGTATCTTAGGGAGGTAATATTTACACTTTCAACAAGAATAGGTGTGTAGTAGATCATTGTGAAAGTTTAAGCGAGTAACTAACTTTTTGAGATAAGTTCAGGGGTGAATTTATGTCTTTTTCCTATTTTTTATCAGTCTCATATCCAGCCGACTTAGCCCTCTTGCTCAATTGCTCCTCTTTATCTTTCTTCTTATCCTTATCGACCTATTATTCATACATCATAAGTCTGGAAATATCAAAATCAAACGTTATGCCTTGCACTCCTTCTTGGTGTACTTGCCCAAACTAAAGACAAACTTCCTTATCTTAGACATCTCATTTGTAACCATCTCTGGAGCATATATGGATATCTATTCTTTCATAGTCATTCCATCTTGCTTTAGATTCATAAATTTCTCAACTTTTACCTCCCTCGACTCTTTGGGAATGAAATGGTCCAAGAATACCTTTTCAAACTCATCCCACATAGCAGGCTTGGCATCCTCACCACGACTCTCTTCCTACTAGTTGTACCAAACATTAGGAACAAACTTGAGCTAATAAGAAACAAGATCAATTCCCTCAAGCTCAATAGTATGCATAGCTTTCAGGATCTTCCACATCTCATCTATGAAGTTTTGAGGATCCTTTTCAATCTTGGACCCTATAAAAATTGGTAAACTCATCTTCAAAAAGTTTATAATCCTTGTAACAGCAGATAGCTCTTGATAGTTAGAGCCAAGATCTAGAGATTTTGGTGACCAACTAAGCAACCACTAACTAAATAAGCATAGCAATATCTCTCCTAAACTCGGCTTCAGAAGTAGGAGTACGCTGAGTAGTAGGCATCAGGGGATCCTTAATAGGTTGTGTAGTATAGTCCCTGGTCCTTATTTGTATCTCTAATTGTGAAGGCACAGTAGTCGGTGAATCTTAGTGTTGATGGTGTTCCTCTAATTGGCGGTACATTGTGAAGTCATTATATACAAATGCATAAACACATGACTTAGAAAGGAGCTTTTATAGAGTTAAACTCTATCACAAAAAATTAGAATATGAAAGAAATAAGACAATTCATAATATCTTATAGCCTCCTAATTATAAGGGTGATGCACAAGAAACCCAGAAGTAAGACTCTACCAGACACGATTTCATGGACACCCCTAGGACTCTTGACCTCTATGCTCTGATATCAAGTTTGTCATGTCTGAGCATATATCCTAGGGTGGATAACTTATTTTTGGTCCCAAGCGAACCCTTAGCCTTGATAACTTACACAGTGAAAGATTCCAAGTAAAATAATAGCTAACTCAAGTGGGCAACTCACTAATTCAAAATCAAGTAAATGATAAATTTAAAATACTCAACTCATAATCAACTCAATATTATAACTCAATGAATAGTTTATAGTTTTAAAAAATAGATTTGCAAAGGAATATCAGACTCCACTCTAACACTGTCTATAAAACCTCTAACCTAATCATACGAAGTTACCACGACAGGCCAAAAACTACCTCAAAGAAACACTCAATTAAAAGTAAACTTAAACGAAAAGATCTCTCTGAAAGAAAGGAAGTCTCACCACTATTAGGATAATATAGATCTTCAATGAGCATTTGTTGAAAATATCTAGCACATGTATGTGCACCATAAAATGATGTTGCATAGAAATATATTAGTAGGTTAAATATACCAGATGTAAAATAACTGAAAGAAAATGAACTCCAGATATGCTCAATAACATGAATACTCAACTCAAGGATAAAGCATGCAAGTTTAAGAATAAAGTGCATTATAAATATACTCAAATAGATGCAATCTTAGTAAAATAATATTATATACTCTTAGAAATTTTCTATAATCAACACCACCGCTTATGAGCAAGTGATAATACAAAGATTATTGTCACAAACCAATTTAGGATCATGACTGGCGCTAAGGGGAAGGATCCCAAAGAAAGCCTTACTAGAATTCTGCAGAAAATCAGGCAGAGTTTCCTCTATTTTTAGGAGAATCAACAACACAACTTCAAAATATTCAAATCAAGATACCATATAACTTTTTAGTTTATACTCTAAGCAAAATACTAACTCATCTCAAACAATAGGGAGAAACTCAAAATCCATCACACATCTAAGATGACAAAAGAGTTTTCATGCCTCTAACAAAATAAATGACTATGAGCGACTCTAGGAATTTTTTTTAAAAAAAGTCTATAACAATGAATAACTTATTTTCCACGCGAACAAGTGTGGGACTCACCACAGAATCAACTTGCTATCTTTAGCTAACTAAATCCTTACCAATATCACTTGTATTCTCTGGAAAGAAGAATAAAATATAGTGAGGAGTGAGACACTAGCTCAGTGAGTAATAATAATAACCACAACCGTTTTAATGAGGGATAAGTCAGAAAATATGTTATATAATCATCAAAGTCATGTAATAAATGCTCTTTCAAAAATCAATGGTCAAAATCCATCTTGTTGTCTCATATAAGCAATTCAACTTAGTTATTCAAAAGTGAACTCGGTAAAACACTTTCATATCAAATCATATACATATATTCGAGAGGTTTCCAAGAATGAATCATGTAATCAGTATGTCTATCTTCTTAAAAAAATAGACGATAACTTGTAACTTTCATATTGGTAAATCCCTCCTCGAGGGATATCGGTAACGGTAAGCTAGTTCTACCTTCCCACTAGCGATGGCTCTATCTGTAATCCATAATACAAGGTACATCAGGTCTAAGAAACCCACCGTTAGCTACGTGATTCATCAAGGTCTACTCCTATTAAAACTTTCTTTATAAACCATATAAGCTTTTCAAAATAGTACAAGGCACGTAAATCTTATAATCATATTATGTCAACTTCATAAAAGCACATGTAAAAGTACTTATACCTCAAGTGGATGTCAAAATCATTTAAATAGCAGCAATAATCTCAATTATCAATATACTCATCTTTTAAAATTAAGATCATCTCAAATAGCTATTTCAGTATCAAATCAAGTAAAGGACTTGTCCCATATAAAAATTTAAATCATTCGATAACAATTTACTTTATCAATCATGTAGAAATAATAAAACTTATAAAACACAAATTGGGGTTAAGATTAATACTCACAATACTCTTGTAGAAGTACTAAACTTGTCACCTCAAGCAATCCATAAGACTTCTTTCGATCAATCTATAATCATATCATAAAATCTCACATTAGTTTCTTTGTTCAAGCTAAATTCATACTAACTTTAGAAATTTTCAATCCCTTTTTAAACTTTCTATTTCCTATCAATTTTATGATATACATATGTAATACCCAACCCACGAGTAATTCAACCAGTTCTTAATCCATCCATTTTGACATACCTTTATAATTATTTGCTCAATTCTTCATCTAAACTTATATGAGAATCAATTAATCAGTCCAACTAGAGTAAATCATTATCCATGATAATTACATTTTTTTTCCTTATCCTAAGTATCTTATTGAGCTTTTTGCCATAAATCAATCTAAATTTTTCTTCTCCGATAGCTACACCTATAGTCTTCAATTTAAATCAAGAACCTATTGAAATACCCTATATTAGCTACTAATGAAGATAGAAATAGGAGGGGGAGATTACCCCATGATTTCGGCTATTGGAGTGAAGAAGACAAATGAATATTGCACATAAAATTCAAGAAGAGATGCTGCTTCTCCTTTGTTTTCGCAAAAATCCTTTCCCTAATTCCTTTGCCCTCTATTTTTCCCCCTTTTGATTTTTTGTTCCTTAGTTTAGGCATTAGCAGCTTTGCTGCCTTATTTTTTTTATTTTTCTTGTGCTTTCAGCCCACTACTCCCCTTTTATTTAATAAATATTTTTTTATCTAACTCTCATTCTTTTTCTTGAAAAAAATAATTAGGTCATTCAATGGCCATGGTATTACATTCTCCCCATCTTAAGAAATTCGGTCTACAAATTTAAACAATTACGTACCTTCAGGCTGAAACAATTAAGGATACTTGAGTCGTATATATCCTTCTTCAACTCCCAAGTAGCTTCTTCAATGGTATGATTTCTCCATAGTACTTTCACGGACACAATTATTTTTTACCGTAACCTTCTTACTTGTCTATCAATAATAGCCATTGGTTCCTCTTCATACGTTAGATTCGCATCAATTTGAATAGTCGGTGTTTCAAGTACATGAGATGAATTTGTTACATATTTTCTTAACATAGAGACATGGAATACTAGATGGATAGAGGACATCTCATGGGGGAGTGCTAAATGATATGCCACTCCTCCTATTCGGTCAAGTATCTCATACGATCCTATATACCTCGGGCTCAACTTACCTCTTTTCCCAAACCGCATTAGTCTTTTCATAGGAGAGACTCATAGGAAAACTTTATCCCTAACTGTAAACACTAAATCTTTTCTCCTCTTATCTGCAAATGACTTTTGTCTGCTTTGAGCAGTAAGCAACCTCTGACTGATTAACTGGACCTTGTTTATGGTATCTTGAACCAAGTCTGGTCCTAATACCTTAGCCTCTCCAACCTCGAACCACCCTATCGGAGAACGATATCGCCTACCATGTAAGGCTTCATATAGAGCTATTTGAATGCTAGATTGGAAGCTATTATTGTAAGAGAATTCAGCTAAAGGCAAGTAGACATCCCAAATACCTCTGAAATCAATGATGCAAGCCCTCAATATATCCTCTAGGATTTATATAGTATGCTCAGATTATCCTTCCATTTGTGGGTGAAATGAGGTACTGAGGTCTACTCACGTACCCAGCGCTTCTTGAAAAGATCTCCAAAAGCATGAAGTAAATTATGACCCTCTATCAAAGATGATGGATATTGGGACTCCATGAAGTCGAACAATTTTATACATAAATATCTAGCATATCTTACTCCACTAAAAATAGTCTTTACTGGTAAAACGTGTGCTAATTTTGTTAATCGATCTACAATCACCCATACAGAGTCTTAGCCTCTATGGTTTCATGGTAGACCAACCATAAACTCCATAGTAACTCTTTCCTATTTCCACTCAAGAAGCTGGATCTCTTGTAGAAATCCTGTGGGATGCTAATGCTCTTCTTTAACCTGTTGACATGTCAGACAACTAGAAACAAAGTTAGCAACATCTTTCTACATACCTTCCCACCAATACAACTGCTTTAGATCATGGTACATTTTTGTGGAACCAGGGTGTATAGTATATCTGGAGTTGTGAGCTTCCTCGAGAATGACTCGTCTTAGACCACCTATGTCTGGTATGCACAATCGATCACCCAATCTAAGCCTACCATCACCATCGATAATCATTTTCTTACTTTTACCCGTTATAGCTTCATCTCGATATTTACAAAGTTGCTCATGCTCATATTGAGTAGCTTTTATGCGCTCCCCTAAAAAAGATCTGGCTTGCATATAAGCTAGCAATGTCCTCTGAATTACCCACACTAAGGTTGACACCTGTACCCTCAAGTTTATGCATATCTTCTGCTAATTTCCTATTTTCAGGAGCTATATTTGCTAAACTGCCTATAGATTTTCTGCTCAGTGCATCGGCCATAATATTGGCTTTTCCTGGGTGATATAGAATAATGCAATCATAATCCTTTAGTAAGTCCATCCACCGCCGTTGTTGAAGGTTGAGATCTTTTTGCTAAAAAATATAGTTTAAGCTCTTATGGTCAGTATATATCTCACAAGTTTCACCATATAGATAACGCCTCTAAATTTTAAGAGCAAATATCATAGCGGCCATCTCCAAATCATGGTAGGATAGTTTTGCTCGTGTTTCTTCAACTGTCTCAAAGCACAGGTAATAATGCGACTATTTTGCATAAGAACACATCCAAAGCCTACCTTAGAAGCATCACAAAACACTGTGAATCCTTCGGAACCTGATGGTAAGGCTAGTATTGATGTTGTTGTCAAGCATGTTTTGAGTTTTTCAAAGCTCTGCTCACATTCTTCTGTCCACTGAAACTTCACCTTTTTATATGTTAGCTTGGTCAAAGGAGCTACTATTCGGGAAAAATCCTGCACAAAACGCCTATAACAACTTACCAAACCCAAAAAGCTGTGAATCTTTGTAGGTGAGGTAGCTTTAGGCCATTTTTCCACGGCTTCTACCTTTCTGGAATCCCCAGAAATGCTATTGAGTTTAGCCAAAATTCACACTTTGAGAACTTAGCATATAGCTTATGTTCTCACAATGTTTGTAACACAGTTGTCAGATGATTCTTGTGTTCTTCTTGGCTACGAGAATATATCAGAATATCATCAATAAACACTATCACAAATTTGTCCAAGAAGGGCCTGAATACCCTATTCATTAAGTCCATGAATGCAGTTGGAGCATTGGTCAGTCCGAAAGGCATCACAAGAAACTCATAGTGCCCATATTGAGTTCTGAATGTTGTCTTAGAAATATCTTCCTCCCTAATCTAAAGTGGATGATAACTAAATCGAAGATCTATATTTGAAAAATAGGCAGCTCCCTGCAATTGATCAAAAAGATCCTCTATATGAGGTAAAGGATACTTATTACACATTGTTACCTTATTCAGCTGCCTGTAGTTGATGCACATTCTCAAAGATCCACCTTTCTTCTCTATGAACAATATTGGTGTACCTCGTGGGGATATAATAGGTCAGATGAAGCTCTTATCGAATGAATCCTATAATTATTGCTTTAGCTTCTTCAACTCTACTGGTGCCATGTAATATGGAGGTATAGATATTGGCAATGTATCAAGAGCCAAATCAATACCAAAGTCTATTTCTCGTACATAAGGTAATCCTGGCAAATCCTCAGGAAATTCATCCACCACTGTATCTTTTCCAAGCTAAGAGTTTCTTATTTAGTGTCCCTTACCATAGCTAAGAGACCCATGCTGCCTTTACTGAGTAATTTTTTAGCCTTAGCAAGAGATATAATCTTACCAACCTCTGGGACTTGACCTCCTTTTAGTATAAAGATAGGCTCATTTGGCATCTCAAATCTGATGATTTTCGTATGACAATCTACTGTATCATAGCAAGGAGATAACCAATCCATACCAATCAACACATTAAAGTCAATCATGTCAAGTACAATTAAGTTAGCTAGAGTGTCTCTACCCTCAACTCTAATCTGACATTCATGGTACACATATTTAACTAACAGAGTATCTCCCACAGGAGTAGCAACAAGGAAAGAATGATTCAGCATCTCTGGTTATCGAGCAAAACTCAAAGCAAAGTACGAGGACAGATAGGAGTGGGTAGATCTTAGATCAATCAAAGCATGTGCATCAAATGAACAAACTAAAATAATACCTGTAACTACTGCATTGGAGCCCAGAACATCTTGTCTAGTAAGTGCAAAAATTCTTGACTGGCCTCTACCCACATTTTCCTGTCCTTGATTTCCAGCAACACAATCTCTGATACCTCAACCTCTGTTTCCTTTGTTTGTAGTACCTAAAGCATTATGAGTAGTCTGAGTAGGTGCATTCATCTGAGTGGAGTTTAGCTTTAAGTTTTTCAGAGGTAGAGGACAATATCTAAGGTGATGCCCTAACTGACCATATTGAAAGCACCCTTCAGTCAAACCACGACATTGATCTGCATGTGATCTACCACAAGTCTGATGGGATGGAGTAGTAGCACACATTTGACCAGAATATCGATGTCCCTGTGATAATGGTAGTCCCTAAAAACCCTGTCCCTGATGTGGCCTGTATGTGGATTGTGAAGTTGTATCCATCCCTGCCTGAGAGCCCTGATGTTGTCTTCCCTGACTTCCTACTTTGTGATTTGCACCATAGTCACTTGTCTTCAATCTTTCTTGCTAAATCAACTACCTCTGGATATGTCAATTTCTTTATATTTGGAGCTACTGCAGTGTATAGACGAGCAACCAATCCATTGACGAATCTTTAAACTCTATTTTCTTCAGTTGGCACTAAACAAGGAGCGTATCTAGCCAATTTATAGAATTTGGTGTTATAGGTTAACACATCCATATCCGGAGTCTATACTAATCTCTCGAACTGACTTGCATATTTCTGCCTCTGACTTTCAAGAAGGAAGTGATCCATGAATAATTTAGTGAACTCATCCCATTTCAGTGGTGTTGCTCCTGCAAGCCAACCCAGCAATAAGATCTCATACCATATGTTAGCCATATCCTCTAGTTTGTATGCTGCAAGCTCCACAACTCTCTCACTAGAACATCCTAGCGCCCATAACGCCTTGAAGGTTCCATCTAAGAAACTTTGAGGATCAGCTGAACTATCAGAACCTGTGAACTTTGGTGATTTTAGCTTCAAGAATTCCTACAATGATACCTCTTTATTCCCAAAAGCATACGTCTGTAAGGGCATCGGAGGTGGTGCCTGTGTCTGAGCAGATACAACAGTATGCTAATCTATCCTCTCTTATCTGTCTATTTGGTCAACCAACCTCTCTATAAGTCTCTGCATGGAGGTCGGTGCTGCTGTAGTAGCATCATCTTGTGATGGAGGAGGTGGAGTTGCACTCATTTCAGGAGTGGCCTCTCTTGTAGTTCTGAAAGTGGTGTTGCAATTTCCTGTGGTGGCACTGCAACCCCTACTTCGACCAGCTTTACGAGCTCCACCCCTTCTCCTAGTTGAAGAAGTTGGAAGCCTAGTAGAGGTGTCATTAGGTGTTTGAGGAACACCTGTCGTAGCCCTATCGTTAGACAATCGAGTGTGAGCCATCTGATAGACAAAACAAATACTGTTAGATTCTAATTTCTCTAAATGTGATACACATAAGTAGGAATAAGAAGGAAGGATAAGAAACATCCTATCCCGTCCTCGCAGAATCACGATTATAAAAATGGATGACAACATAACTACAATTGAGATTCTAATACTAACGTGTGCTCCATAAGTCATTGAAATAACCTAAGCTCTGATACCAACTTTTTCACGACCCAATTTAGGATCATGACTGGTGCTTAGCGAAAGGATTCCAAAGCAACCCTTACTAGAATTCTGCAGAAAATCGAATAGAGTTTCCCTTATTTTTAGGCCTATCCAAAATTTTAACCTGTCTCAAAATCAACAACACAACTTCAAAATATTCAAATCAAGATACCATATAACTTTTTGGTCTATTCTCTAAGCAAAATACTAACTCATCTCAAACAATAGGGAGAAACTCAAAATCCATCACACATCTAAAATGACAAGAGTTTTCATGGCTCTACGAAATAAATGACTATAGAGCGACTCTAAGAATTTTTTTTAAAAAAGTCCATAACAATGAATAACTCGTTTCCCATGCAAACAAATGTAGGACTCACCACAGAATCAACTTGCTACATTTAGCTAACTAAATCTACGCCAATATCACTTGTATTCTCTGGAAAGAAGAATAAAATATAGCGAGGAGTGAGACGCTAGCTTAGTGAGTAATAATAATAACCACAACTGTTTTAATGAGGGACAAGTCAGAAAATATGTTATATAATCATCAAAGTCATGTAATAAAGGCTCTTTCAAAAATCAATAGTCAAAATCCATCTTGCTGTCTTATATAAGCAATTCAACTTAGTTATTCAAAAGCAAACTCGGTAAAACACTTTCATATCAAATCACATACATATATTTGAGAGGTTTCCAAGAATGAATCATGTAATTGGTATGTCTATCTTCTTAAAAAAATAGACGATAACTTGTAACTTTCATATTGGTAAATTCCTCCTCGGGGATATTGGTAACGGTATGCTAGTTCTACCTTCCCACTAGCGATGGCTCTATCTGTAATCCATAATACAAGGTGCATCAAGTCTAAGAAACCCACCGTTAGCTACGCGATTCATCAAGGTCTACTCCTATTAAAAATTTTTTTATAAACCATATAAGCTTTTCAAAATAGTACAAGGCACGTAAATCTTGTAATCATATTATGTCAACTTCATAAAAGCACTGTAAAAGTACTTATACCTCAAGTGGATGTCAAAATCATTTAAATAGCAGTAAAAATCTCAATTATCAATTACTCATCTTGTAAAAGTAAGATCATCTCAAATAGCTATTTCGGTATCAAATCAAGTAAAGGACTTGTCCCATATGCAAATTCAAATCATTTGGCAACAATTCACTTTATAAATCATATAAAAATAATGAAACTTATAAAACATAAATTGGGGTTAAGATTACTACTCACAATACTCTTATAGAAGTACCAAACTTGTCACTTCAAGCAATCTATAAGACTTCTTTCGGTCAATCTATATTCATATCATAAAATCTCATATTACTTTCTTTGTTCAAGCTAAGTTCATACTAACTTTAGAAATTTTAAATCCCTTTTTAAACTTTCTATTTCTTATCCATTTGATGATATACATATGTAATACCCAACCCATGAGTAATTCAACTAGTTCTTAATCCATCCATTTTGACATACCTTTATAATTATTTGCTCAATTCTTCATCCAAACTTATACGAGAATCAATTAATCAGCCCAACTAGAGTAAATCATTATCCATGATAATTGTATTCTTTTTTTTCTTTATCCTAAGTATCTTATTGAGCTTTTTGCCATAAATCAATCTTAAATTTTTCTTCTCTGATTGCTACACTCATAGTCTTCAATTTAAATCAAGAACCTATGAAAATACTCTATATTAGCTACTAATGGAGATAGAAATAGGAACGGGAGGTTACCTCGTGATTTCGGCCATTGGAGTGAAGAAGACAAACGAATATTGCACATAAAATTTAGGACAAGATGTTGCTTCTCCTTTGTTTTCATAAAAATCCTTTCCCTAATTTCTTTCCCCTCTTTTTTCCCCCTTTTATTTTTTTGTTCCTTCATTTAGGTGTTGGTAGCTTTTCTGCCCTATTTATTTTTTTCATTTTTCTTGGGCTTTCAGCCCATTACTCCCCTTTTATTTTATAATTTTTTTTTTATCTAACTCTCATTCTTTTTTTTGGAAAAGAACAATTAGGCCCTTCAATGGCCATGGTTATTACTATTGTACTGTCATTGCCATAACCACATCGTCTTATACCTTTCCAGTGTAAAGGATGATCACCTCAATGGATACAAAATAAAATTTCTCTTTTGCAACATATGAGGAGTCACCCAAAACAACAGTACGATTCCGTCCTATGCTGGCTACATAATTTGTGGGGTTTGAGTTGCCTCTACTCTTACTTAAATTGGTGTTAAATATTACTCTTAAAAATCAAATGATTATTTTCTTATATCTCAAGCAAGTAATTTACTCAAAAATCATCTCACTTAGTCTCATTGGACTTGTACTCAAAATTCATATTCATTTTATCTTCTCATGCTCTTTATTTAAAAATATACTTTCAAGGTTATTCACATCTCTTTAGAACTCTTTTATCCAAGTTCATTTAAACTCAATGTTCATACTCATTTAAAATCAATAAATTATGGGAAAAAAATTAAAAATTATACTTTGTTCAGTGCATGAAAACCATCCTCGTTAACTCAAAATAGATACATAGTAAAAATAATGATCATCATCTCAATTAGGATATATAGTGTTTAATTTCACATGCACATTCAGATATTTAAATTAAACAATTTTAATAATTCAGTCAGATATTTAAATCAAGCAACTTCAATAATTCAGAGTTCAAATTTTGAGATCATATTTTAATATTCAGACGTATATTCAAATATAGACATCTAGATCTTAATGCATATCTTCATATTCAAATGCATGTTCTAATTTAAATGTCTTAATTTTAATGAAAACTAAATTCACCTCATGTGCATTGCACGTCACAACTCAAGACTAGGGCCTACACGTTACACAGTGAATGGGAACCCAAAGGGACTCAAACAAGCCTCTTAGCATATCAATCACACATCCTTGGTCGCAGAAGCAAAGTATAAAAGAACAAGAGATATAAATAAAAAGAAAATGAGACTAAGGGAAGTCTTCGATAATCATAAAAGCATCAAAGAGTCAAACTCAAGCACAAGTACATCATAATATCCAACAACACCTCTAACATGGAATAGAGAGAGGACAAAGACACTTTTTGGGCTCACCTTCATAGTAACGAATGTTCAACATAGAGAAGGCTCAAAATAACATGAGTAATAAGGATAGTGTCCTCGAACTTGAAAACTCACCAAAGCTTACTTCAAAGGATCGTACTAGCCACGTGAAGGATGATAAAATGGTGTTCCGGTCCCTACATGGTAATATCATGTAGGCATAGAGTATGCGTTAGTATGTTTGAATGAACAAAGTATGCAGGATGCAATGCAATAAGATATAAGCCAATATAGTCAAAATGCAAAATATTAGCCAATAGATAAGTGTAATCTCAATATGGCATGCATGATCAATGCTTGAAGTAAAAACATGCTTGTAAATCATTCAACTTACATAGAACATAATACATATGTGGAAAGAGACCCTAATTGACAAAAGTAAGACCAAATAACCTATAACTTGGAATCTCAATGATTACACCTCATCGGTAAAGAGGTGATTTACTCGCCAAGGTAAACCATTCTTGACCTTATGGGAGCCCATCCCATTTCAGAGAATTAACCCCCCTTATGGGAAATCATCCCATATCTGTGTGGATTTCATGATAAAGTGCACTAAATGGATCCACTAGTATAGCAAGGGTAAAATATAATTCTATGTTGGCACACAGTTTGAGGAAAGAAGTATGGAACCTTGAAGATAGTACACACTAACATCCAATCCATAGAAGCTAAGTCTAATCCCACGGAATACTCGAAATAATCATACTTTAATCATAACATTAATAGCTTGTAAGAACATAAGATGAGTAGCTTATAAACATGCTTGATCTCTAATGGTGAGTCTAACTTGAAACATAAGAGTAGATCATAATCATACATGAACCCTTGCTTTAACATGAATAGCTCACAAGAGGTAAAAATCATGAAATAGGGCTTAACTTGATACTTGTAACATCATAGATATTTTTTATGAATTCAATACATACTTAAAAGCCCTTAATCATCATATTGTCACCTGACTTGTAAATCATGAAATAGATCATCAATAACTTGAGAATTCTTGACTGGACATTTTATCAAACACTTGATGAATTCATGATACTAGTTCAAAATCTTGCAATTCGAGAATCAAATAAGATGAGAAAACTTAATTCAATTCAACCCACCAAAATGTATTAAACCCCCATGTAGGGTACCTTAAAATCCATCATCAAATCTCATAATAGGTCATAGTTTCATAGCTCAAAACATGCATAGTCTCAACAGCTAGAATCAAATCATGGTATAAGCTTGAAATGGATAGTCATGCATAATCAATTACACCCTCATGCAAGATACATTGAAACCCCTCGTCAAATCTCATAATAGATTATAGATTCATAGCTCAAGAACATGCATAATCAATTAATATTTCATAAAACCCCAACATAATTTATACTCATAATCCATAATAAAAGATACCCATAGATGATACAACTTGAAAACATAAAAATTTTCATAAAAGGAAGATTGGGCTCCACGGGTGAAAGGACCCAATGGATGAAATTCACATACCTTAAACTTGAGTTTTCTTGAGATGAGCTTGAAGAGAATCTTTAAGTTCCAATGTTAAGCTTGAAATTTGAATGAGATATTTAGCTAAGTCTTGGAGAGGTTTTTGTAAGGGTTTTGAGTGATATAGAGTTGAAAAATTGCTAAGTATGGGTGTTTTTACGCATGGGGTCATGGGCATGGGGCTATGACCCCAATGCCCTTGGACGACACAGAGAAATTAGGGAAAAACTTGTGATAGTCCGTGTATGGTCTGCAATGTAAACCCATCGTGGAGGAAGAATTAACACGGATCCACGCTCAGTCTACGTTGTGGCCTGGAAGCAAATGCACACTGGAAATTGAAAATTTACAAAATTTATTTTTTGCTAAGGGTCTTTTAAAATTTGGAAAATACCTATTTCCCACTCAATTTTGCCCCCTAATAGAGAATATGAAGTCATATTTCGATATCACGCATGAATTATGAGATATATGGAAATTATGATTATGGGTATTTTCGAAGCACACTTTAGAGCATTTCAATATCTCCCCCTTGGGAATAATCATCCCTAAATGTCAAAGAAAAGTGCACAAGAGAAGTAATCATGAAGATTTCAGCCCGACATGAATGAAACAAATGCATTTAACCTTTATTTTCAAAAAGTTTCAACATAAGCATCAAAATCACCGTAAACTTGTTACCATGAACATGAATGCACGCAAAATGATATAAGGGCTGAAACGTAGGACTTGAAATCATGTAGGGGAGTTAAGTTAGTACCTTCTGCTTAAATGAAATGGAAGAGATATGGATATCGCTTTCTCATGTTCGCCTCGGCTTTCCATGTGGCACTTTTAACTCGTTTATTCCTCCAAAGGACCTTGACGGAAGCTATATCTTTGTTTCTCAACCTCTTCACTTGTCTATCCAAAATCTCCACCGGGACCTCCTCATAGGTCAAATTATCTTCTACAACACCCATAACCTCTAAGGGTACTATAGCACTTGGGTCACCCACACATTTTCTCAACATGGACACATAGAAGACCGGATGAACCACATTCATCTCCATAGGCAACTCCAACTCATACGCAACCTTACCCACTCTCCTCAAAACTTTATAAGGACCCACGAACCTTGGGCTCAATTTTCCCTTTTTGCCAAATTGGACCACGCCCTTCATGGGTGATACTTTCAAATAAACCCAATCACTAACCTCAAACTCAAGATCTCTTCTCCTCACATTGGAATAGTACTTTTGTCTATTTTGGGCTACTTTAAATCTCTCCCTAATCAACCTCACCTTCTCCAAGCTTCCATGACAAATTCGGACTTAGCAAAGCCATTTCCCCCACTTTAAACCACCCAATCGGGGATCTACGACGCCTATCATAAAGAGCTTGAAAGGGAGCCATACTATGCTTGAATGGTGGATATTATTGTAAGCAAACTCAATGAGTGAAAGATGTTTCTCCCAACTACCCTTAAACTTCAAAATACAAGCTCTAAGCATATCCTCAAGAGATTGGATAGTCCTCTCTGATAGCTATTATTATAAGCAAACTCAATCAATGGAAGATGATCATCCCAACTACCCTTAAACTTCAAAATACAAGCTCTAAGCATATCCTCAAGAGATTGGATAGTCCTCTCGGGTTGAACATCCGTTTGAGGGTGAACGGTCGTCCTAAGCTTAACCTTGGTATAAGACCTCTTTGGAAGGACCTCCAAAAGTGAGAAGTGAATTAAGAACCATGATCCGAAATGATAGACGAGGGCACCCCATTCAATTTAACCAACTCATGAATGTAAAATTTGGCATAATCTTCGACACCATAGGTAGTTTGACCAGTAAGAAGTGACCCGACTTTGTCATTCTATCCACAACAACCTAACTAGATTCAAAATGTTTCCTAGTATTAGGCAATCCAACAACAAAATCTTTGTTGATATCTTCCCACTTCCAAGTAGGAATCTCTATATCTTGGGTTAGGCCACCCGACCTTTGATATTCGGTTTTGACTTGTTAGCAACTATGACATCCGGATATGAACTTGGCAATGTCCCTCTTCATGCCACCCCACCAATACACCTCTCTCAAGTGTCTATACATCTTTTTACAACCGGGGTGAATAGAAAGGATAAATTATGGGCCTCTGTCACGACCCAACCCTATGGTCGTGACTAGTGCCCGGATTGGGCATCCAAACACGATTAAAAAGCCAAGTTACAAATAGATGGCTTATACCATCAAAAATATCAAACTCTGCACCTAACAGAAGCTGACAAGGCTATGTTTCAAATATATAAATTTAACAAAGATTTTGGCAGAGTTTCCTTTATTTTACGGACTGTCCAAATAACCCTGCACTCAGACAATACCGTCAAAGGCCACACAGAGCTAACAAACACAACATATATACATATGCGAGCTGACAAGGCCACCAGGGCGAGTGAGGCCACCCAATAAACACATTATATGAGTCAAATCAAATGGACTGGGCATAACCCACACACATATATCCATAGAGCTCTACACAAACTGACAGAATCATAGGACGGGACAGGGCCTCACCGTACCCTCGAATATATATATACAAGGCAACAAGCGAGGGTATGTACCAAAGGTAGGCTCTGAAGTAGGGTG
>DF361435.1:17877-42414 GCA_000787875.1 Solanum virginianum | reverse complement strand
ACGAGAGGCCACTTACAACTCGTAAGAGGAACCACGACCTGTAGATGGGGTCTCATGATTCCATTCAATAACTTTTAAGATAGATATTTTCGTATTTTTCTATCCTTTTTAATTAAAACCCATGACATTTTGAACTTGTTTGAGACCTCTTATTAGTACCCTAAAAGTATTACTCCTTATTAAACACTTAAGATTTTTGAGAGTGTCGAGGAAGGGAAAAAGTTATGATTCTGAGCACATGGTTGAAGATTGTCCAAAAGATGATCATTCTTCAAAATTTCAAGTATGTGATGCTTTCTAGAGCATTGGAATGAGTCTGTTCACGCGTCCTTTCATCTACCTAAGTCAATTTTATGAATACGAGTAGAGTATTGAAGATCCCATGATCCTAATCTTCGAGTTGCTTGTATTTATTTTAGGTTTTCATGCCTAATTATGAATGAATTGATTTTCTTGCTGGTTATATAAAATTTAGGTATCAAACTTCATTTGACATCATGAACCCTAAATTCCATCAATATATATGTATAACCTTTATTGCATTGACTGAGTTGAGACCACGACTGTGATTGTCCGAGTTAAGTAACTTGAGCATGAGGAACATATTACCTGTATACATGCAAATCTAATGAGCACCTTACATATTGTATGTGATGAGTATGATTGATGAAGTCCAAATGACTATTTGAGTTTGAGTGAGAGTCTTGATTTCATGCATGATTGATGGTTCTTATTGAACTGTTGAGTTATTGAGTCGAGTTTGATTGGAGAATACATTGTAAGACAAGATTCAAGTTTATTAGCATGAGCATGTTTTAGTCTTGGGAGGAGTATTGAGCACCAATATGGAAGCGAGTAGGTCACTATACTAACCTCAAACTATGTTGCCAGCCTGGGATTGTTGTGTCATTGATTCGGGCAACTTATGTCCCAAAATAATGGATGTTACTTTGGATCCAAGAGAGGTTTGATCGTCCTTTACCTTGGCAAGTATTGGACGGACATGGCAATGACGTTACCTTCATTGTGGATCACCAAACTAAAGGTGATAGGATTGGATGTTGGTTAAGAGAAACTCCCAAGCAACACCTGATTGAGCATATAATGTTTTAAATAGAGTTGCATAGCACTAGTCTATTTTCAAAACATGATTTTAAACTTTAAGCTTCCATGACTTGAGTTGAGTTATGAGTTGGTGATTTTCTTTATGAGTCAAGTTGACTGATTTGAGTTTGAGCTCTACTTGTTTCCTTTAGTCCTTTTACATAACAGTATATTCCATGTACTGACGTCCATTTAGGCCTGCATCGTTAATGATACAGATACAGGTGATTGAGGACTTCAGCCAGTGCACCGTTGAGGTCCAGCTTCTTACTTTCAGATTTTGGTGAGCCCTCCTTGCTATTGGGAGGAACCCTTCTGTATTTTATTTGAGTATTATTATTTTCATTTGATTGGGGTAGCCATGGTTGTCATGGTACCATCTAGATAGTCGGGTAGAGGCTTCGTAGACTGTGAGTAGAGGATTGTTGATTTTTATTCATTTTCCAATTCTTGTTCATTGGAAACTATTATTGATAGAGATTTGTTATTTAATTGATAGTCTTTCTTGAGTATTATTTTTCTGTTGATTATGATGTTATGATGAGGCCTAGTGGTTCTTTTGGGGAATCAACAGTTGTTCTTCAAGTGCTGACCACGTCAAGGGTACCCTCCTGAGGTGTGACAATAAGGAGGTCTGATTATAAATACAAAAACATAGAAATTATTCAAAAATTATTTTCTTCTATTGTTTTTTCGTTCTATAAATTTTAGCATAGTATCGAAGTCACACCTAAACCCTTGTGGGTCCCTAAGTCCTTGACTATTGTGGAACTGGAAATACTGGAGGTGTCAGTATAGTTATTTTTCAAAACTATATCAACCTAATTTTTTGGGTATTTGGTAATGTATAATCTAAATTATATTTTTTAAGACCATCCCGATCATATCAATTTCTCTTCAGCGTCAGTAGGGTTTGTTTGATTTTTTAAATTTTTTAAGATTTTTTTTTAAATTTTTTTACTAAGAAGTCAAGACTGTAAAACCTTGTTGTCCTATTGAATGATCTAATATGTCTCATTACAAGTGTTTGCATATGTTTTGTCATATTGTTTGATAAAATATTTGCTATAATATCTTTAAATTTTAAACTTAATTAATTAAAGGGTAAAGGCTCAAAGTCGTCTAGTTACTAAAGGCATAGGATCTGGATTATACTTATATGTGAAAAATATTATATAATACACTTATTTATCAAATTTAACGTATTATTAATTTATAAAATATATTTATATACGTGTAAGGTTATTATTTGATTCGGTTCAAGATTCTTTTTTATTTCCTTTTATAAACCAAAAGATCATCCCAAATGTACGATGTGATTATGGGCTTAAATAAAAGTCTATGATTTTAATAAAAAATAATTAAAATTGGTTAGGTTCCATTCGGTTAGATTGTCTTTTATTCTTTGGACAACCCTAGTAAATATGCTTGACCTTGAACAAACAATGGAATCCTTGATAGAAAAAAATATTTAGGTTTGAACATGAGAGGAAGATAAATGAAAAGAATCACAGATCGATAGACTCCTTTCATGTGGATATACAAGGTTGAATACAGTCAAATGGTACAATCGAGCAAAATAAGACACAATTGTCATCAAATGGAGTTGATTGTACCAAATTCTTTGTTCTGATGATTTTCTAAAATGGTAATTGTTTGAATAGTTTTTTTTCCATAGTTATAGCTCAAAAGAGGAATTTCATTATATGAATTGCATACGTTTTCTTGCATGGAGATCTAAATGAGGAAGTATGTATAAAATACCACTAGATTTCGTAGGATTAAAACAAGTACCACAATTTTGATTTGCAAAATTGTCAGATGTTATGATGAGGTATGACTGGCACTCGAATTGGTCTCGTTTTACCTTGTACTAAGATAATGTATGAATCAATGTTCTGATTGAGAATGAACGTGATATTATTGGACGGTGTAAATACTAAATGTATGAGTATTATCTCTATGATAATTCTATGTATCTTCTACGTTACTTTTATTTTAATTAATTTATCCATACCCTATTTTTTTCTTGTAGATTTATCCTTTAAATTGGTGATGTATGACATCATATATGATGAACAATGAAAAACGATACACTATATTCTAAAGATTGTATTTCTTAAATAATATAATAAAAAGAATTATATGACATAATACAATATATTTAAAGATTGTATTCCATAAATAATATAATAAAAACAATATGATATAATACAATATATTCCAAAATGATATGTAACAACCATCCAAGTGATTTATTTTTTTAAAAATATAATGGAGTTCATTACGTGAATGATTATTGAATTATTAATAATATGTGAATAAAGTCATTTATTTTTATTTTTAGACTAGAAAAGACACTTTGATTTTGTTATTTCATTTTTTTAAAAATCTATTAAGTTGGAAAGTACGCATCTGTTTCAAAAAATATGACCTGCTTTGACTTCACACGAAATTTTAAAAAATAAAAAAAAATAATTTTATGATTTTAAATTAAAGTTATGTCAAATGTAACGAAACGTCCTTAATCTTGTTGCCTTAAATATGACACGTAAAAATTAAAATTAAAATATTATAGAAAAAGAATCATTTTTTAAAAATAAACTAAAGAAAGGGTGTCATTTTTTATGAAACAGAGGGAATAATATATTTCACCATTTTAAATGACGTTTAACACAATAAAATTTTTAAATGGGGAAGGAAAAGGGATTGTCCTGGGCTCTTCCTAACCAAAAACAAGGGGGAGGTTAAACTTGTCAATCAAATTTTGAGTAAAGTCGTTAAAGCATAAATCACAACTAATGAATTTTTTTGTTTGGTAAAAGCCTAGGGAATAGTTGAAGGTAAAGATTGTGCGACAAGGACATGAAAATAAAATCTCTCTCGGAACCTTAAAGAGCTTTGTGTCCTCTTCTCTCTATCGTCACTTGAAAGAGCTGTCACTAGGTTCTTACCTTCTTTTCGTGGTGTATGGTTATATTGGAAAAGATAAAACAATTTCAGAACTAAAATATCAAGGTTTGGTGTTGTAATTAGTTATCACGTCAGTTTAACACACTGAAATTGAACTTAAGAAGTCAGGTTCCCTGTTGTTGATGAGAAGCTGGAATGTTCATAAATCAAGTTTTTGCTGGCGCTACTCTTTGGCTCAATCATGTGAATTTTAATTTATTTTTTTCAAAAAAAACATTGGCTCAACATCAGTATGAATCCTTAAAATATGTCTATAAATAGCTTACAAGAACGAGATTCATTTTAGCTATCTAACATATAAGAAGTACTAAATTTTGAAAATTCAAATAAATGGATATTGTGCTTCAAATGTGCCATTCAAATCCAGATTGCTCATCCCATTAGCAATTTCATGAACAGCTCTTCCATCTTCATCCATTGGAGCTGGTCCAACACTCAAGTCCATTTTGATTCATTGGAGCTGGTCCAACACTTGCAAGTCCATTTTGTTGAGCAGGAAGAATTTGGCCTCCCCCTAGTTCGTAAAGAACCTGGTTAATAGAGGCAGTGTTTCCATCTTGTTCTTGATAAATCATTGGAATATCATTCCAATAAACAAGCTTCTCCCTGCAGCGAATCATAACACTTTATGTATTGATACCTTACAAGTCATATCGTATCTAGTTGTATTTTGCAAGAAACTTACAAATTCATCAAGAATCTTTCTTCATTAATTTCCAGGGAAGGTTGGGGCGCAGAAAGCTACAGAAATGAATAAATTTTGTTAAGAGAAAACGAACTGCAAATCCTCTTGTTCGTGAAAAAGTATATATAGTAATACAGTATATCTTACAAGTTTCAATCCAAGAAGCATTCCACAGCGGACATAATAAACATCAGCAATTGTATTGCCATTTACATGACGAATATAATTCACGTTGTCTAGTATCTGCACATTAAACCTGCATACATACACAACATATATTTCTTACATATAAATCGTGTTTGCATATATATAAAAATGTTTAATTGTAATATACTACTGAATTCTCGAGACTTACACACTGTTAAAGACCCTTATTCTATCATTTTGCACCTGCAAAAGGAACTAGACAAAAACAGTTACACAAACAAGTTATTTTGTTCTTATATGACAGATGAAGATGAGAGCATAGAATTTCATGCTTAAATCACATTTTACGTATAGTTGTTGAAATTAAGCAAGTGCATCACATATACTCTTTATGGACTCAGCAATTTTTGAGAATTAGAGGTTAAACAACAACATATCCAGGAAGGTTAGAGTGTACACAGATCTTAACAGTCTTATGGAGGTAGAGAGATTGTTTTCAATTACTTTATTAATCTAAAATGTAGTAAAGTAAAATTCATTTAAGGGTGTTTGGATTGCTTTTTTAAGTAGCTTATAAGTTAAAGAGCCAAAAGTCATAAGTTGCAGGAAAAGTTACCTAAATATTTTCAAAAATTTAAAAGTGCTTAAAAGAAAAAAAATATCCAAACACCCACTAAAATAATTCAAGATTTATCCTAAATGCAGAGCTTTCAAAGATCTTCAAGAAAAAGTCATGGTTAACAGTACACATCATGAACACCATAAGTAGATAAAATTAATAAACGATTTGCAAGTAAAAACCTCAGAAAACATTCAAAAATGAAAGATAAAACAGATACAGAGAGAGAGAGAGAGAGAGATGAGAAAAATCTGTATGTTATCAAGATGATCCTCGACGAACCCAGTTTGGATTATACAGGCATTACAGTGGATTAAATCCTCTTCCCGAACTTGATCATGAGTATAAACAATCACCACCATTGTATCAATCAAGAACCTATTATAGAACAAAGAACAAAATGAAGAAGAAAGATCAAAGATTATTCAGTGGTGAAAAATAATGGAAAAAGACTAGCTGATAAACGATGTACCTTATTCAAGAGAGAAAAAAAGAGTGGTGTAGAACATAGGAGATTGAGAAGAGATTCTTTTATACCAAAAAATTTAATTCTTGAATCTTGTAAACAGATTGCAGGGACTTAAACATAGTTAATGTGTTTCCTTTTCTTCTTTTATTCACTTCACTTGTGAGAAACAAAGTTGTAATTTAGATAGCTCTTGTGAAGATTTCACTCATAAAAAATTAGATCATATAAATATTAGTTTTAGTGTATGTGCGCCTTGCACGGGTAATTTTACAGTGCTGGTCAAACTTACATTTAATCATAATAATTGTTTATTATAATTAATAAATTTAAATGTGGTGATTACATAATTATGATAATTTATGACATCATATGAATTGTAGTTCTATAAGAAGGGCAGATCTAGGGGGCACCAGGGTATCCACCCGAACCCTCTTAATAAAATACTATTTTGTATATGTAAGGTAATGTTTTTAGTTTTTACGTATCTCCTCCATTTCAAAAAGAATGATCTGATTTGATTTGGCACGGAGTTTGAGAAAATAAAGAAGAGTTTTCAATATTGTGGTCCTAAATTAAAGTAATATTAAATGAACTAAAATGTTCTTTAATCTTATAACCTTAAACATATCATGTGTAAAGTCGAAATTACAATTTTACCGAAAAAGAAAATAGATCATTTTTTAATAGATCAAAAAAGAAAAGATCATTCTTTTTTAAATGGAGGGTATAAAGAGAGACCGAAAGAGTTTGAATTTCTATACACAAGACTAGATATTGACTTTGTGGTTCAGGAAAATCAAAATCTACTTTGAGATTTCAAGTTCAAAAGGCGTCTTATCAAAAGCAGATGAGGACATGCGAGTATGCGATGTCATATCAAGCCACAAGCAATGGCAGTAGAATGCCATCCCCACATATATCCCAGAAACAGTAAAACATTTCACAAACAGTCTATATACTCCCCATCAGGAAAGAGCCGACAAATTAACTTGGCTCTATAATTCCAAAGGCACTCTTACAACAAAGAGCGCATACCAATACATCCAAAACAGCTTCACAAAACCAACCAAAGGCTCGAAGACCTTCAATTAGATCTGGAAACTTCACTGCCCAAATAAACTGAGGTACTTCCTATGGCTATGCCAACACAATAGGCTCCCCACTCGAGCATATTTGCCTACAATAGGAATAAACATAAATAACCTATGCCACATTTGCAATAAACTGGAAACAATGAAGCACATATTCATAAAGTGCAGCATAGAAATAAAACTATGGCAACACCTAGGGATTACCCAACAAATTAACACTATCAGCCTACAACAACACCCACAATGGCTAAAACTACTTCTTAAAATAAAGGTCGAGCTCTAGAATTTGGAATGGAAAGAAGCATATCCCTTCCTATTATGGAATATGTGGTTAACCAGAAATGAAAACTTACACAAAGACAAGAAAAATCAAATCAATCACGAGGTACCACTCTCACTAGCTGCAGAATACAAGCATTTAACAATGCATCACAAGAAAACTTAAGCCAATTTTATCAAATGGAAAACATCATTGACTGGATAAAGACTAAACACAGACTGATTCATATTGGAAGAAACCAAAACAAGCGGAATAGGAGGGGTAATTAGAGAAAGAAAGGACAATGGATAGCTGGATTCATGGGCAACTCCTTACAAGAAAATATACTAATAGCAGAATTATACGCACTTCACAAAGGACTCTAGCTAGCCTTAGATCAAAATCTCGTACCTCTGGAAATAAGTGTTAACAGCCAAGACATTCTCGCAATGCTAACACACGATCACCTTACTTACTCACCTATTCTTCATGATTGCAGGGATCTTCTGTCTCGACTGGGGAACCCTTCGGTGAAACATGACTATAGAGAAATAAACCAAGTGGAAGACCTTTTGTCAAAAGAAGGGGAAAAGCTAAAAGAAGCAAACATGACACTACAATAGGCAGTTCCTCCCTTATTTGTTGTTAAGAAGCTTGAAGCAGACAAAATGAGAACTCTTTTTGTTAGGATAAAAAAACCTAAAGAAGTGGTGCAAAATATTCATCCTTATTTTGTATTGCATCCTTCGAACAATTATACTAGTAGTTGTACGGCTACCATGAACTTGTAATGATGCATATTATTATTAAATAATATAATTATCTCTTGTTTCTACCAAAAAAAGAAGTTAGGGTTAACTTATATTGCTTCTATACTTATATATAAGGAGATCTGATTGTCAATACAAAGACAAAAAATTCTCCCAAAATTCTTTTCTTTTATTATTTTTTTATTTTTTAAATTTTAGCATGGTATCAAAAACACGCCTAAACCCTTGTGAATCTCCAAGTCCCATACTATTGTGGGGGTGGAAATACTAGAAGTGTCAATAGTTATTTTTCAAAAGTTATACCAACTTAATTCTTTGTGTATTTTGTAATGTATATAATTAAAATGAGATTTTCTTAAGACCGTCCCAATTATATCAGTTTATTTTCGGCATCCGTATGGTTTATTTAATTTATTTTTAAATTTTAAAGTATCACTTCAAAATACACCATTAATAAACATTTGTTTCACGAGTGTATTCTTGAAGAAACAATTCAATTCTATACCAAGAAGTCAAGACAGTAAAACCTTATTGCCTCATTGTTTGATCTAAAACTTTTAACAGAAGTGTTTACATAGGTTTTGTCATATTGTTTGATAAAGTATTTGCTATAGTGTCTTTTAATTTTAAACTTAATTTATTAAAGGGTAAACACTCAAAGTCGTACATGTTGGATAAGAGAAACTCCCAAAAAGTTCCTATCTTGATACATATAGTAAATATTTACTACTTTTGGCTTATAAGTGATTATTGTCGGATAAGAGAAACTCCCAGAAAGTTCCAATCTGACAACTTTCTGAGAGTTTCTCTTATCACGCCTATATTGCCACAACCATTCTGTACTTTCCAGGTAGCGAATGAATCGAAAACATATGGACAAGTCCAAATGGAGACAACAGATAAGTCCTCTATTGATTTCAGGGACTTCTAATCAGAGGGGACCTCATCATAAGGTGATGTGGTGGTCCTGATCCTCACCTACGCTTGGCTACATAGTTTGATAAGTGCAAATTGGACTAACTCTTACTCTTTCGATGCTCGATACTCCTCCCATGACTCAATGCTCATAAAATAATCCATCCAATCAAACTATCACAATCAGCCTCATGGAGGCACAATCTCTCAATCAGTCTCATAGAGGCTCTAATCATCTCATCAATCAACATCTCAATCAATAGCTCAAGGATTTGAACAATCATTAGGGAATAATTGATAGACAAATCGTTAGTGTTCATTTTTGGAGACTCAAAGGACTATCAAGTTCTATCAACTCATCATCATTCTCACATCACAATCGCAATCTCTATCAACATTCTCAATCAAGGGTCTAGACTAGATCTCTATCTTTATTCATGCAACATATCATGCATATAGACTCAAGAACCTTCAACTCTCATCTAAGACCATCTATGAGACACATGGGAGAAAAATCTCATGTTTTTAGTTTAGCCTTACATACTTGGAACGAAGGTAGATGATCAATTTTGGCACGAATCCGTCTTGAAATCTTCAACTCCTCACTCTTCTCTCTTCTCTCTTCTCTCTTCTCTCTTAGCCCTAAGTCTTTTTCAGAGACTTAGAATGGCTTAAGAATGAGTTATATACCCTTTTTACGCTTAAAATGACCTATTTTGGTCATATATTAAGTCTAGGAGGGGTTCGAAAAAGTCTAGGATGCCCTTCATGATGTTAAAAAAAAAGTCAATTCTGAGACGCGGATCGCGTATTTTTTCAGTATTTTTCATCAAAAATCCTTCAAAATCCCGTAAAAAATATTTGGAATAAAAACTAAGTATTAGTCCATGATGGGTCCGCGTCGCGGACTAATCGTACACCCTCACTAGTTCGCATTTTATTACAAAAAAAATATTTTTTGACCCGATTGCTCTAAAATAGGGTCGAGACCATTTTCTCACTCAATTTCTCACGCTAATTGCATATCTGGTCTCGAATTTACAAATGGAGCATGGGAAGATGCATTACGTGCATGTCTCCGTTCTAGGGGTATTTTGGTAATTTTATCGGGTGTTACATCATCTCTCCCTTGGGATCATTCGTCCTCAAATGATGACTAAGGGTGGATATCAGGACACGAATAGACTCGAAACTCCTGTAAACATTCACATCTATCAATCTGTCTTTCAACTCCTCATTTCTATCGACAATCTCTATTCAGAGTCAAGAATAGATAATCTTCAAGAAAAGACAATCAACTTAGTTAAGTGTAAGGAAATTTACCTTCAACATTCTCACCATTAGGCATGAATAACGATCAAGACTCTTTCTATCAATCACTCAATAAATCAAACTATCAACCCATTCGAACGATCACAAATAACTCAGAATAGACAAAGTGGTTCAGATCAAGAGTAGAGATATTCTCTTAGACATTTTTAGCATCAAGCATGAATAAAACGTTGAAACTCAATCAATTCAAATTGTTTAAATACTTCGATAATCAATCCTTCGAACTCATGAAGGAAACCATCAAATCTAATCGAGAATAGGGTCGTCGATACATAAGACTTTATGTACAACTCTCAAGCTTAGCACCTCGTGTTAATTGTGCTCCTCTTTATGACACTCTACTCTATCAACTTAAACTTATAACTCCTATTCAATCTCTACCTATCCACATCCTCTTATTCCATTCAAACCTACTCTGAGCCTCAAGGTGCTACCCTTAAGACTATCATATTCATACAAAGCTAATCCCCAATACTCAGCTCTATACTTCCGTAGGGGTTTTTCATTAAAAGATCACTAATTCTCTTCACTACTTCACTATCATGAAGTCTTCGATAGTCTATCACTAATATTCATATAATAACAACCACGAATTCAAGCCTATCATTCTAACCACTTCAATTCTATCTTAGAATTTTCAATCCTACTTTGTACTTCTACCTCTACCATTCAATGAGCTCCCACTCAAATACACACCAACATACTCTTACCTATCTGTTTCACATAATAAAGTCTTATCTCTCTCCTCCTCCCTATCTCTACCCCTACATGACACAAGTACAACACCAATGTCATAATAAGAATACATTTACTCCTCCTCATCTACCCTCATTCTCCGTCTACTACAATCAACATCACTATTTGGACCAAGGGGAACTCGTCATCATCATCGACATTTCTATCAAGACATGGGAAGACAGGATCACTCAAAGAACTTAGAATGAACGATCATTAGCATGACTCAATCGAGAAATCCTATCTGAGGACATTCATAATAAAGTACAATCTCCCTCATCTATCAAGACTCATTCTGAGTTCATAAAACTATACGTACTGTAAAACTCAGGTAATATCTCATTCAACATAGGGGTGAAAACACTTAGATCCATGGGTCAAGTCAAAATTAACTAATGAATTCATCATTTTTTGTCCTCACAATTCAACATGAATAGTGATCAACAAGTGGTATATGGGACTAGGCCATAGGCCTGGCAGTCGTATACCAGATGGGAATAGAGTATCATCTTCACTGAAGTATAAGAAATATATGAGATGGCAAAAATTAATGCCTCATCCAAATCAACCTATCACCATCGAACACTCAAAATTTACTTCGATCTATCACATCTCCCCCTTAGCTCAAGGGTTGTCTCTCTAAGTTTGTGAATCAATTCACTGTACTATTCTATAAGCATATACCATCACACGATTGAGGAATCACTATTCACAAAAATAGGCATTCTAAACTCTTCTATCATTCTATAGTTGTATAGATAAATTAACCACTAAGGCTCTCTTTAAAGATATCACTTTTAGCTTTATCTTGTCTCTATAGAAATCTCTCTCTATATTTGCTGCTCTTGATGGCGTACATAATCACTTCCCATAACTCTTACTATCTAACCTCTTCTTTTGCCTGGTAATTTTCAACTTCTGTGCTGTCATAAACTTATTTGTATGAGACTTAGACTATAAGGGAAAAACTCATCATCGTCTATCTATACATCTCAATCAACTTAGTTGCTCAGGATGACAAGGAATGCTTACATCAACCTACTCTGCATTGACAACTCAAATATACTATCTAGATTCTTATAGTAGTCATAGCTTAAAACTTCACATATGTTTACACAATCATGGCTACACATCTCAAGTCTCTTCTTATATATTGAGCTATCTTTGTTTCACTCGTCTTACCTAAGGGGTACTTGTACTCTGCCATAGCATCACTTTCCTTATAACTCAGTACCATTCACTTATTCAATCATATCTCCTTATCTGACTAAGGCTCATAACTCAATGAATCTTATGAACTCTCACTTAAAATTCATAAGCCTAATTTAGATCTATCACATTGAAAGCGCTCTTTTCCCCTATTCAACATCTACATTTAACCTTCAATGATATGAACACTACAACACATCAATATAACTTCGTTCTAGTTTGAGCATACTCTATCACATCCTGAAACTAACTCTCTCTCTATACCTCATCATAAGAATCATAGGGTACTCATCACTTTTTCATCAAATTTATGGCAATCAACTCATCGTCTCATTACTTACCTAATAGGTTTATATCTTTAATTACAAGACCCAATCAACTATTACTCTCACTACTCATCCTTTTCCTTCTATTATTATCATTCTAGCTTTGGAATGACAACTCTACTCAAGGTGTTATAAGACCTCACATCTTACTCTTAGGTGATAACATGAAACTTTTTAGAGACGTAAGTTTCTATCTCATGGGAACATCAGAAGCAAGTTTTGAATAAGAGGGTTTGGGTACATCTAGAGTTAACTCAAATACATGACTCATATAAGTAATAACGCACTCTTTCTAGTCAATCAACTTAGCATACCAGTTAGCTTCTCTTAAGCCTGGTGCAATCTCTCTACCATTCTGATTACTCTATCATGGAGGATCTCATCTGTAAGAGTTTGAACATTACTGTCTCTATCACCTCGTGGATGAGGCATAGTCGAAAGATTTATAGTAACACACGAATCATTATAGATTTCTTAGGAAATAGCTCTATCGTACGATTCAGAATTTGAAAGAAGGGAAACCTTTCCTAAATGTCAATAATCCTTCATTTATAGAAATGGGGGCCCTCACAACCATAAATAAGTTCCTATAGACATGACTTCATTGACTCTCTAGAATACTTGAACTCGTGATCTGATACAAGTTTTTCACGTCCCGGAAGGTTACCCAAGACGTGGTCGGTACCTAGAGACTATTGCTAGTCCCCAAATGAACTACTTGGTCTCATCACATTTATTCATTCATACATTCTACTAATCATCGAAAGACATAAAGAAGTAAATAGGCATATCTCATCTAATCTCAAAATAATATTATAAATGGAAAGGCTAGTAGAAAAAAGCTAGCTCAACAAGTCTTAATATTGACATTCGACCCTAGTCTATGAAGCCCCTATCAGTATCAAGTGGTGCCAACGACAGACTCATGGCTACCTCAACCAGAATAAAGCTAATCATATCTAACTCTAAAGCAAGATAAAATAAATATAATAAATCCTCCAAAGTAGGAAAGGCTCACCAATCAGCTGAACATCTCAAATCCTCAACGATACGCATGTTGACGATCTCTAAATCTTGTATCTACATCATGAAATGATGCAGCCCAAGAGGGAAACATCAGTACTTGGAATGTACTGGTATGTAAAATAACTGAATGAAATCAAAACAAATAGAATATATAGAAACAATAATCGACTCGATATAACAACAATCAACATGTCAAATGTCTATCTAAAGCAAGAATAAAAAGTAAACAAGTGACCCATCAAACAACCAAGAAATAATAAAATGACTTATTTTAGTCATACATTAAGTGTAGGAGGGGTTCGAAAAGGTCTAGGATGCACCTCACAAAGTTAAAAAAAAGTCAATTTTAGGACGCGGGGTCCGCAATGCGGACCACATAGTTTTTTGATATTTTTCATTGAAAATCCTCTGAAATCCCATTGAAAATGTTTGGAACAAAAACTAAGTGTTGGTCCGCGATGGGTCAGTGTCGCGGACCTATTGCGCACCCTCACTAGTTCGCATTTTATTATGAAAAATTATTTTTGACCCGATTGCTCTAAAATCGGGTCAAGACCATTTTCCCACTCAATTTCTCACGCTGATTGCATATTCGGTCTCGAATTTATAAATGGAGCATAGAAAGACGCGTTACATGCACGTCTATGTTCTAAGGGCATTTTCGTAATTTTACCAAGTGTTAGAGATGTACAAGGTCAAATGGTACTATCGAACAAAATAAAACATAATTGATTATCTTTTGTAATCGTCAGATGGATGGAGTTGATTATACCAAGATCTTAGCTCTGATTTCTAAAATGCTAACTGTTCAAATTGGTAATGTATGACATCATGTAACAATAAAAAAAATATATTTTATTCTCAAGATTGTATTTCTTAAATAATATAGTACAAAACATATGATATGATATGATATATTCTAAAATGATATGTAACGTTCTTCATTAATAATAATTCCCAAATTTCACTAAAAAAAATCTAAAATGATATGTAACAAAGTGACTTCTTTCAAAACATATAGTGAAGTTCATTACTTGAATGATTATTGAATTATTGGTAATATGTGAACAAAGTCATTTATTTTTATTTTAGACTAGAAAAAGTCACTTTTATTTTGTTATTCACTCAAAAAAATCAATTAAGCAAGAAAGTACTTCTTCATTTAAAAAAATGACATATTTGACTTTGCACGAAGTTTAATAAAATGAAAAAGATTTTAAAATTTTGTGGTTCTAAATTAAAGTTATGTCAGATGTACAAAAAAACCCTTAAACATGTTATATAGAAAGTTTAAATTAAAATATGTTGCCAAAAAAGAGAAGAATCATTCTATTCTGAAAAAAATAATAACATATTTAGTGAAACCCCACAAGTGGGTCTGGAGAGGGTAAAATATACACACACCTTATCATTACCTTATAGAAATAAAAAAAAATATTTCTGGAATCATTCTATTTTAAATAAACTAAAAAAAAGAATTTTGTTCTTTCTTAAACGAGGTAATAATATATTCCACCATTTTTAATGACGTTTAACACAATGAAATTTTTAAATGGAGAGAAAAAGAGCTCGTCGTGGGCTCTTATTAATAAAAAATAAGGGGAGGTTAAATTCGTCGATTAAATATTGAGTACAACCGTTAAAGCATAAATCATAACTCATTATTTTTTTGTGGAGGAGTAAAAGCCTAGGGAATAGTTGAAGGTAAAGATCGTACGATAATGGAGATCAAATCTCTCTCGGAACCTCAAAGATCTTCGCATCCTCTTCTCTCCATTGTCACCTGAAAGTGTTGCCACTAGGGTCTTACGTTCCTTTCGCTATTTCCATTTTTTATTCATTTATTTAAGTTCTTACTGTGTGGAAATGAGCTTCAATTGAACAGACCGAAGTAGATGTAGCTGATTGATTGATAGATAAATTAATTGGTTTCATCTGTTATATGAGGCATTCATTAAGAAGAACTACAGAGATCTCAAAACCCAATAACAACAGCAGCAACAACAATAACATACCCAATGGGATCCCACAAGTGGGGTCTGGGAAAGTAAAATGTATGCAGACCTTACTACTACTTCATAGAGATAGAGAGGTTGTTTACGAAAAACCTCGTCCAAAAGAATTGAGCCCCAGAAGCAGAAGGTACTAGATATGGAAAAAAGGTAAAAGAAAGGGGAAAGGAAGAAAAAAAGTAAATGATAGTATGTAAATACGATAAAGGTAAACAAATATAGAATGAATAATGACGACACAGGATGTAGAGACATAACTACTCCTACTAATCTACTATATCACAAGATCATGTATCAACCTACTCCTACTAGCCTATTAGCATTCTATCCTAATATGTGAGCTTTACTCTTTTCTATTTAAGGTCATGTCCTCGGTGAGGTAAAGTTTCATCATATCTTGTCTAATCACCTCCCCCCAATATTTCTTCGATCTATCTCTTCCCCTTTGTGTAACTCCTAAATCAAACATGTTGCACCTCCTAATAGGAGCATTGGTACTCTTCCTCTGCACATGTCCAAACTAACACAGTCTTGCTCCCCTCATCTTGTCAGCCACAGGGGTTACCTCTAACTTCTCTCGGATGGTCTCATTCCTAATCTTATCACTTCTGATATGCCCACATATCCATCTTAACATCCTCTTCTCCACAACCTGCATCCTCTGAACATGTGAATTTTTAATTGGCCAACACTCCACCCCATATAGAAGAGATGGTACAGCTACTATTCTGTAAAACATGCCTTTAAGTTTAGCTGATATCTTTTTATCACACAATACTCCAATACAATGTGTGACATCATTGTCGATATTGCCACTACTCTGGATGATGGATCTAAGATACTTAAAGCTTTTTCTCTTTGGAATAGATTGAGTGGCAAGCTCACTTCAATGTCTGCTTCATCCTTGTAATGTTGAATTTACACTGCAAGTATTCTATTTTGGTTCAGCTCAATTTGAACCCTTTGGATTCCAAAGTATATCTCAAAACCTCCAATCTATCATTAACTTTAGCCCGAGTCTCATCAATCAGTACAATATCATCTACAAATAGCATACACCATGGAACCCGCTCCTGGATAGACCGTATCAGCTCATCCATTACTAAGGCAAAAATAAAAGGGCTTAACATGAATCCTTGATGAAGTCCCATCTTAACAGAAAAATACTCTGAGTCTCCTTCTATCGTACTTACACGAGTTTTGACTCCATCATACATGTCCTTATCACCCTAATATACACCATTGGAACACATTTCATCTCTAGAGATCTCCATAGGACATCCCTCCGGACTTTGTCATAAGCCTTCTCAAGGTCAATGAACACCAAATAAAGGTCCCTCCTTCTCACCCTATATTTCTCTATTAATCTTCAAATCAGATGGATTGCTTCAGTAGTTGACCATGCTGGCATAAATCTGAACTAATTATTTGAAATAGACACTCATTTTCTCACACTCATTTTCTCACCTTCATTTCCATAACTCTCTCCTAGACCTTTATCGTGTGGCTTAAAAACTTGATAACCCTATAATTTTTACAACTTTGAATATCACCCTTGTTCTTGTACAATGGAACTATTGTACAATGGAACTATTGGACATCTTAGCAATCATTATAATAAGATTAAACCTTAGCAGTCATCATAATAGTATTGGATAATTTAGTCAACCACTTAATACCATCCTTGACCACGCTATTCTAGAAATCCATCGAAATCCCAGTGGGTCTGATCACTCTTCTTTTGTTCATCCTACTAATAGCATGTCTAACTTCCTTAGCTTTGAAGTGCCTGCAATAGCCAAAATATCGATGACTATTGGAGTGCGCCAAATCTCCCAATTTAATATCTCTATCCCCTTTTTCGTTTATGTGTTTATGAAAGTAAGCTTGCCACTTTCTCTTAATGGAAGTCTTATTCACCAGCACCTCACCCTCCAAATCCTTAATGCACTTCACTTGGTCCAAGTCACGAGTTTTTTTTCTCTCTCTCTCTCCTTCGCAAGCCTATACAATCTCTTGTCCCTGCCTTTTTCACCTAACTAAACATAAAAATGCTCAGATGTTGTTGTCTTAGCACTCGTCACTGTTATTTTCCCTTTTGTCTTTGCTGTTTTATAAATATCTTTAAGCTTTATTTTTTCACCCTTATCCCTACATTCGGACCACTTTGTATAGGAATATTCTTAGCTTTCGCTTTGCCTTGAACTTCTCCACTCCACCACCAATCACCTTGACATCCACAAAAGATCCCTCTTGAAATCTCTAGCACCTCGGTGACTACCCTTTTAATGGAACGAGTTGTGGTAGCCTACATAGTGTTCATATCTTCGCTACTACTTCAAGCCTCCAAATTGCTCAACTTTTTCGTTATTTCCCGAGAAATGACAGAAGTTAGGCCACCCTATCTAATTTTTAGTTGGACATAAATAATCTTCTTCCTCTTAATCTCTAAGTCGATCAATAGAAGCCTATGTTGAGTAGAAATATTTTCACTCAGAATTACCTTGTAATTCATACAAAGGCTTCTATCACCCTTTCAGAGGAGTATGTAGTCAATTTTAGTCTTAGCTACCGTACTACGAAAGGTAACCAAGTGATTTTCTCTTTTCGAGAAAAGTGAGTTAGCAATGACCAACTTGAAGGCCTTAGCAAAGTCTAAGAGAGACATCCCACCTCCATTCATCTCCCCAAAACCAAAGCCTCCATGGACATCGTCAAAACCACTAGAAATAGCACCAATATATCCATTAAAATCTCCCTCAATGAAGATCTTTTCTGTGGCCGGTATACCCCTCACAACCTCATCCAAATCTTTCCAAAAAAGCTTTTTGACTTCCTCATCTAGACCCACTTGGAGCGCATAGGCACTAACTATATTCATAATATGGCTACCGGCCACAAGCTTAATAGACATCATTCTATCATTAATTCTCCTGACCTCCACCATATACTCCCTAAAGTCTTCATTTACTAGGATACCGACTCCATTTCTATCCCTAAAGCCACTCGAGTACCATAATTTAAACCTGTCTACGTCTCGGGCCTTGGTACCTACCAATCTGGTCTCTTGAACACATGTTTATTAATTTTTCTCCTCTTAAGACTCATCACTAACTCTATGGACTTCCCTGTAATTGATCCTATGTTCCACGTCCCTACTCTCAACCAAAGTAAGCATGTTCCCCTCTTACCACTACTACTCCTAGCCTCCGACCCCAACCGATGTGTCACATGACCCTAATCCACTATCAGACTCCAATGCCACTAATTAAACTTCACTAAGAACTACTAATTCAACAAACTATAATGATAAAGAACAAATAATCTCATGAAACAACAACCCAACAATACAAAACAATTAAAGCTAAACTGTAACTAATAATCCTATAAAATACAAAAGGATCACGACGAAAAATAATAATCCTATAAATTCTAGCAACAATTGACAATACCAAGATACAAAAAGTAAGAGAAACAATTACAATATATAAAAAGTACGAAATATAAGAAGAAATAAAATATATTCAAAATAATGTAACAAGCAGGCAAGAAATATTGCAAAAAATTTGTAATAGGCAAGAAATATTAGAGCAAGAAATATTGCAAAGCTAAAACCAAGAAATAGCAAATAAATAACAGACTTGCAAATAAGAATGTCAAAAAAAGGAGAGAATAGAAGGCAGTAATGGAAACTGAAAAAAGAAATTGAATAAGAAGAAAAAAGAGAAAATGGAAGATATTGCCTGAATAATATTAGTAGCTTGAAAGAATCTGACCGAAAAATGGTTGAATGTCGTCGGAACACTGGAAGTTGCCTGAAAAAACTAAAGGATGCCGGAAAATACTCTTAGCCTGGAATTCTAGTCGCCAAAAACTACGCCGAAATTTGTTCCTCGCCAGAATAAATCATCAAAATTTGTCTTGGAATATTCTGAACAAAAACTGAAATACTGATGTCATCGAAAAACTCTGTATTACAAAGTTGAGTAGATGTTGCCGAAATTTAGACGGTGGAGACACAAAGATTTCCAAAAATATTGAACCCTATATTCACCTAGATCATTTTTCATATATGAGAACGCATTTTGCCAAAGAAGAACGAGTATATCTATTGTTGTTTTCTCATTTTGTATAGTCTTATTATAGCTCTTCAGAATTTCTAATCAGGGCTATTGATTTATTTTAGGCATTTTTCTGCTGCACATCAGACAAGTTTTGTTCTTTTGCTTTTGACTGATGGCATTAATTATTTTTGTTACATTTCATTAACTTTCTTATGTTCCAGCTTAATTGAAACTTATAAGTAGACTTTTTGGTAAATGATATGATCCTATTAACATTTGAACATATAAGGGATGGATGGAGATTTTATCAATAAATTGGTCCATATCAAAAGAATAAGCACAAAGGAGTGATATGTGACTAAAGAAATATTCTATGATGTCAAATCTGACGGATGTAGTGAAACTGATGAAGATTTAACCATAGTGAATGGGCCTAATTCACTATAAGGAGGAAAATTGTCCTAAGCCTTATAAGGAGATCACTTATCTCATAAACCATCATTGAGACTTTTTGTATTCTTCAACGGGACCTCACAGTGATTAGGTCTCCTAGGCAATACTCAATTTTTTCACGCCCTGGGAGGGTACCCTAGGCGCAACTAGTACTCGGAGACTATTGCTAGTCCCCAAGCGAACCACCTAGTCCCATTACACTCGTTCAAACAATATATTAGCGGAAGATATTCGAGAATTTAAAAGGGTTATCAGTGGGCTGCAGACTCATAAGATCTATCATTCTGTCTATCATACGGGCTAAGAATAAAAGAGCAATCTCAATATAAGTAAGAAACAAGGAAATGACTTCAACATCAACTATCAACTGTTTATATCTATGAAGCCTCTATAACTAATGTCTAGGAAGATACTATGACAGGTCATAGCTACCACTATAAAAAAATAACTCAACAGATAAAGGGAAAATGAATATGTCCTTCGAAAGCAGGGGAGGACTCACTAAGTCTGGAATCACAAAGTTCTGAACCTCAATGATTCACTTGTTGAAGTCCTCTGTCTACAGAATCTGCATCATAAAATGATGCAGCACCAAAAGGGCATTAGTACGTGGAATGTACTGTATATAAAACGGGCCATAAAATATAAAATAACATCAGCTCATCAATCACTCAACATCAACTCAGAGTAAGATAGGACTTTATTACATCACCATCCATCAAGACATCATACAATCACATCAACCTTAGAGTACTATTAACATGAAACCTATCTGGGAGTTTCTATAACTGACAACCACCACCTATAAGCCGATGATAATACAACGAAAAGATGTCATTGCCACATCCATCCAATACCTTTCTGGGGTAAAGGATGAGTCTATCGAGGATCCCAAAGAAGTCTATCTAGTCCTCTACGTGACAAAAGAAACATCCATTTTTACGGTTCAATCCTCTTCTACGCTGGTCACGTAGTTAATGAGTGCGAGTAGGATCCACTCTTATCCATTTTGTTGCTAATACTCCTCCTAGGACTCGACATGCTCATAAGTCTATCAATACATCAAGAATTTACATCACCTAGCCTCTACGAGTAAGAAACCTCAACTCATTCTATCATCTATCTACTCAAAGCGTAAGATCATCCTTTCAAGGTTAATTTCACTCTCATTTAGACTCTAATACTCTAATCTTATCAGTTTCAGTCATCAATACACTCATCTTAGGACCCAGACTACAACAATCAAGCACACTTGCATAATCAAGGCTCTAGACATCAACCCCTAGGTTCATTCAAACAAACTTTAGCAATTTAACATGGGTAGTTTGCAAAATAGTTCAAATAATCAGTTAAACAGGTAATTCAAGTCATGATGCTTATCAATTTAAGATAATATATAGGAAATTAAAGATAATTTTCAAGAAAATCTTCAAGAATTGCAACACAAAACCTATCAACTATCAACCTACTATGTTCATCGGGACACATGGGAGAACAATCTCATGTTCTGAGTAGCCTTTACGTACCTGGGATAAAGATTGTACTAATCTTCTTCAAGGAATTGGACACAAATTCTCAATCCTCCAAGCTTTCTTGCCTTCTCTCTCATCAACTTTCACGTAGAAACTTAAGAAAAATGAGTTTTAAAAACCCTTAATTGGTATAAAACGACCTTTAAACATGTTTTAGGACCTAGGAATAGGTTGGGAATACCCAAAATACCCTTCCTAAAATAAAAAAAAAGTCAGAAAAATTGTACTAGTCCGCGGCGCGCCAGGGAGCACGGACTAGTACATTTTGTAAATTTTTGGAATTTTCATATTCCTGTCAAAAAAATTTTAAAAAATACTAAGTGCTAGTTTGTGCCCCTTCCGCATCGCGCTAGGCGCGTGGATCAACACTATTTTCACATTAATTAGCAAAAATTTTATTTTGTCCCGGTTGCTCTTAAATCAGGTCAAGGCCATTGTTTCACTCGATTTTCTGTGTTGATCGCAAATCCATCTCGAATTTCTCATTGAAGCTTTGGAAGATGCATTATCCGCATGATACATTTTAGGGATATTTTGGTAATTTTATGAGGTGTTACATCATCTCCCCCTTGAAATTATTCGTCCTCAAATGAAGAGTAAGGGTAGAATAAAGCATGAGTAACCTCAAAACTCATCTCATTCCTCACTCAGGAACTCTCAAACTCTCAACTATCCATCACTTATCTATCTTTATCTTAGACTAGGGAATAAAGTTAGATTAGTACATCAATTCAATGAAAGGAGATATTCAATGGCGTTAAGGATAGGGATATTACCTTCGACATCATCATCATTTGGTATGAATAGGTGCGGGTATTTGAGTTTCATTGCTTTCTCCGCTTCCCACGTAGCTTCTTCAACAAATTAATTTCTCCGTAGAACTTTCACAGAGACTATCTCTTTGTTCTTCAACTTACGAACTTATCGATCAAGGATTTGGACTGGAATCTCTTCTATAGTGGATAATATTTTTGCATATGATATTGCACTTAAACTCATGCAAGATGGTGAGAGTCTTGAGCTTAAATCTGTCGAAGAATGTAAACATGGAGGTGATTGACCTAAATGGAAAGAAGCAATTCAATCTGAGTTGAAGTCATTTTCTAATCATGAAGGGGTTTGGACTTGGTGTAAAATCAGTTGGCTATAAATGGATTTTTGTGCGAAAGCGAAATGAGAGAAACGAAATTGTAGGATATAAAACATGCCTTGTTGCACAAGGATTCTCTCAAATACCCGGTGTCAACTATGAAGAAATATATTCACCTGTTATGGATGGAATAACCTTTCGATATCTCATCAGTTTAGTTGTACATGAAAATCTTGAAATACATCCAGTGGATGTAGTTACAGCTTATCTATATGGTTCACTTGACAGTGAAATTTACATGAAAATTCCAGAAGAATTTAAAATGCCTGAAGCATGTACTAAGTCTCGAGAAATATTCTCAGTCAAATTATAAAGATCATTATGTGATCTGAAATAATCAGGCATATATGGTACAATTGCCTTAGTGAATACTTGATAAATGAAGAATATGTAAATGATGTCATTTTTTCATGTGTTTTCATTAAAAAAATGGGATTTGAGTTTGTAATACTTGTTGTTTATGTTGATGATATAAATCTCATTGGAACTTTTGAAAAGGTCCAAAAGGCAATTGAATATTTAAAGAAAGAATTTGAGATGAAAGATCTCGGAAAGACAAAACTTTGTCTGGATCTGTAAATTGAACATTTAGCCGACGAGATTTTTGTTCATCAATCTGCCTATACTGAGAAAATCTTAAAATAATTCTATATGGACAAAGCACATCCGTTAAGTAGTCCAATGGTTATTAGATCGCTTGAAGCAAATAAAACTTCATTCCATCCTCCAGAAGAGGATGAAGAACTCCTTGGTCCTGAAGTACCATATCTCAGTGTTATTGGAGAACTTATGTATCTTGCTAATTCAACTAGATCTGATATAACATTTTCTGTTAATTAGCTAGCAAGGTATAGTTCTTCCCCAACTCGAAGGCATTGAAACTGTATCAAACATATTTTGTGATACCTGAAAGGTACAGTTGATATGGGTTTGTTTTATACAAACAAAGATTGTGCAGATCTTGTTGGTTATGCAAATGCATGTTATTTATCAGATCCACATAAAGCCTGATCTCAAACAGGCTATCTGTTTACATACGGAGGAACTGTTATATCCTAGCAATCTACAAAGCAGTTAGTTGTTGCTACTTCTTCAAATCATGATGAAATAATATCAATTCATGAAGCGAGTAGAGAATGCGTATGGTTGAGATCGGTGATACATTCCATCCAAGAGAAGTGTGAACTGCAAAATGATGTCAAAGTACCAGACAATGTCGCGTGCATAGCTCAATTGAAAGGTGGCTTCATAAAAGGAGATAGAACGAATGACATTTCACCAAAATTATTTTTCACACACGATCTTCAGAAGAAAAGTTATATTGATGTACAACAAATTCGTTCAAATGATAATCTTGCAGATTTATTCACTAAGGCATTGTCAACGTCAACATTTGAGAAACTAAAATATAAGATTGGAATGCACCGTCTCCAAAGTATCAAATGAAGTCTTCAACAGAGGGAAAAAAATACACGTCGTATTCTTTAATCAAAATTTTATCCCATTAAATTTTTCTGATAAAATTTTTAATGAGGCAGCTAATAATGCATATTAAGAAACTTAGAATCTTCCTTTTTCTTGGACAATTAAGGGGCAGTATTATGGAAGACATAATAATTGTCCATATATGTAATAATGGGTGCATTATAATAAAGTTGAGATCGTG